>OVBA01004528.1:0-23172 GCA_900406435.1 Lepidium aucheri
TGTGCTTTGAAAATTTTGTTGGTTCATGCAAAATAGCTCGGTTGAATATGAGTTCGGTTTGGATTCATTGTTATGTATACACAGATTCATTTGTCTTACAATTACTCATTCCTAATAATAATTCTATTACCTAAAAAAATTATTTTTAAAATTAAGAAACCCTTACTAGAAACCCCCAATAATCACCAACACAAACTCAAAAAAACCAACAATCTCTTAACAACACTTTTTACTACTTTCATTATTATTTTATTCATAGAAACCCACCCAAAATAAGAAACTCCCTATAATGTTGCTCTAACAAAAAAAACATAGATTCTTAAACTCTTCAAGAGATAAGTTCGAACTCAAGTGATTCCTTTGTAGGAACTGGGAAACTAATAATCACAAAATACTCCCAAGTAGTTATGTTGTAAAAATGACGACATATTGACAATGAAAATGACAAGACAAAATCAATCGCTAATTTATGTAACAAGTTGGTCGGTAAAATTTATAGCAACTCTAAAATTAATTTATAAAGACAATTTTCTCTTATATAATACAAAGGTTCATGAATTGTTTGGCATGATTCACACCTTTCATTGGAGTAAACAATAATAAGATAATATACAATACGATTTCAAAGCTTTTCTATTTGACGATGTACATACACAATCAATAGAATCAGGATTCTGATTTTTCTATTGATTTTATCCATTATTTTTTAAATTGACTTTTCTCGGCAGCACCGTAATCAGCCGGCCAAGCATTCTATATAAACCAACCAAGACAAAATCTCATCAAACATTTTATATTACATTACTAATGGCTACTACCAAACTAGTCTCACAGCTTGTCTGTATCTTTCTCATCCTATTAACCTTCACCGTATCTCCGGCAATCTCAACGGCCCCAGAAAATTGCGACAACGGCTCGGATAATCCATGCATTGATAAAGCTAAGGCTTTACCACTCAAAATCGTAGCCATTGTAGCCATTCTTACCACAAGTTTGATTGGCGTAACCTCTCCTCTTTTCAGCCGTTTTTTTCCGTTCTTTCATCCCAATGGCATCGGTTTCATGATCGTAAAATGTTTTTCTTCCGGCATAATCCTTGGAACCGGTTTCATGCACGTCTTGCCTGAATCTTTCGAGATGTTGTCTTCCAATTGTCTTAGTGATGATCCCTGGCATAGGTTCCCTTTTGCGGGCTTTGTCGCTATGGTGTCTGGTCTAGTCACTCTAGCCATTGACTCCATTACCACCAGCCTTTATTCTTGTAAGAACGCAGTTGGACCAGTGCCTGACGAGTATGCAATTGATCAAGAGAAGGCGACTCACATTCTAGGTCACAATCATAGTCACGGTAATGGTGTAGTCCTGGCAACTAAAGAAGATGGACAGCTTTTGCGATATCGTATCATTGCCGTGGTTAGTGCATATATGAAAACGGTCTTGAATTTAACTTAGCATTTTTAAATAAACACATTTAGCCTAATCTTGAATAATAATAATGAATAGGTATTGGAGCTTGGGATTTTATTTCATTCGGTAGTAATTGGACTATCTCTAGGAGCAAATAATGATGCATGTACCATCAAAGGACTCATCATAGCTCTGTGCTTCCATCATTTGTTCGAAGGAATGGGTCTTGGTGGCTGCATCCTTCAGGTATGAATATATACACATATAATATATTATAGTTTATGTCTCTTATATATATGTCAATCAGAAATTTACGTTGGTATGTGTAAAATCTTATGTGAAACAGGCAGATTTTACAAATGTGAAGAAGATCGTGATGGCATTGTTTTTCGCTGGAACAACACCTTGTGGTATTATTATTGGGATCGCATTGTCGACAATCTATAGAGATAACAGTCCAACAGCATTGATTACGATTGGACTGTTAAGTGCTTGCTCGGCCGGAATGCTAATCTACATGGCCCTCGTCGACCTTCTAGCAACAGAGTTCATGGGATCAATGCTTCAAGGTAGCATCAAACTTCAGATCAAGTGCTTCGCGGCTGCTTTGTCCGGTTGCGCAGTTATGTCGGTCGTTGCCAAGTGGGCTTAAACATTCTTATCTACGTTATTGATGAACCATTTGATTTATTATTTAAGGCGAAATATTATTCGCCTTTGTGCATTTGAAAATTTGTTGTATAAATAAATAATTTGATGAATACATTTGTTAAATTTGTGTATCGAGATAGACACATGTAAATATGGCATTGTAAGAGTTTGAAGGAATATTTATTTGTGTTGCAACTTTCTTATAAAATGTGGTGTTTTGTTTGTTTGTTTGTTTTTTTTTTCAATTATTGGGGTTTGTTAAATGTCAAAGTTAAGTCAAAGAGAAAGTAAATTAAGTCTGAAACTATATTAAAACCATGCAAATTAAAACTAAAAGTACAAATTATAACATACATCAATCTAATATCAACGTAAAAAAGGAGAGAAATTTGTATAGTGTAATGCTTATTGTTTAAAGTAAAAAGCACATAAAATTGTAGGTGCTTAATTCCAATTCATGTTTTTTTTTTCTCTGTAAACTGTAAATGATATATTGGACTTAATATTTAAATTTCCATACACATTTGAGTCAATTCTTATATGACAAACAAGAGATCAAAACACCTGAAATCATATCAAATACTTGTAAGGCCAGCTCCAAAGGAGATCAAGAGTGCCACTGTTGAATAAAATATTAAATAACATATTTAGGCCTATAGAAAAGTTCAATTTATAGATGGTGAAATTTCTTTATTGTTTATATTTTTTTTTTGCGTAACATTTATTGTTTATAACATTTTGGAGTTTCATTTTTAAAATTTTGGTCTAGAACTAGTTTTGAACATTTAGGTATTTGGTTCAGGTTCGACTATGAATCAATTGGTTCCATTAGTATTTCGAGTAGAAGATTTCGTGTTCATATAGGTACCAAAAAAGTTTTTGTTAGGTTTTGGTTAAAGTCTACTACCTGCTTCAAAATATAAGAGGTTTAAAAATATTTATTTTTTTTCAATTTATTAATTATTTTATGCAAGATCAAATGAAGTTGATACTTTTTTATTTTTAATATTCCGAATTAGATTATATTTGGATTAAAAATATTAAATTATTTTTTAAAAGAAAGTAAATAAGTTTTTAGTATCAGTATTAAAGCGTACTACCTGCTTCAAAAATATAAGAGGTTTAAAAATATTTATTTTGTTTCAATTTATTAGTTATTTTATGCAAGATTAAATGAAGTTGATACTTTTTTATTTTTAATATTCCGAATTAGATTATATTTGAATTAAAAATAAAAAATTATTTTTAAAAGAAATTAAAGTAAATGAGTTTTTAATATCAGTATTTTTGACGAAAACCCTTTTATATTTGAAACATATGTAATATATTTTTGGGTCTATTTAAATACTCCAAAAATATCCAAATAACCAAAAATTACTCTTATATCCAAAAAATACCCAAAAAATTTAGAAAAAAATCAACAAAACATATCAATATTTGAAAAAATCACATATATTTACATGCATTCAAGAAAATCAAGAACTCATTTGGCTATTGGTTCGGTTATGGGTATTATACAATACCCACATGTATAAATAAAGAGAACCATGCTTATATTTTTGCAAATAATATCTTTTGTGTTAGCAAATTCCACTCATTTATAATGGTAAAAACTATAAAGAAATGAAAGAATGTTTTAGTATACATTATTTTTTTTGTTAAAATATAAAATTTATTGATCAACAAAACGTTTATTTACAAATATAGCTATGACCTGAAAAAAGAATTGCTTCTTAAAAAATCTAACGCATACTATGCTCAATCCATCTTCGTAAGAGCTCTTCCAAAAGATGTGGGGAAAGGTATCTTAAAGAGATTATTCGGTTTCTAATGGTCTTGTCTATCAAACGTGCTATGGTCTTCACATCTTGCTACGGGCGATCATGTATATGGACATTATGCTCCGACCATATGTAGTAGAAATCTGGTTTGAAACACCATGGGGAATAAAACAACGTCGAGACGCTGCCTATGATTGATGATCACAGGTGTTACCATGCCTGTCTAATCATGCGTAATGGAAGTACCAAGAAGGTGTCCTACAAGATCAGACCGTATAGTAAAAAATATGGGCAAGCAAAGAATACGTGGTTCCTAGTTTCATCACGCTCTCCACATAGAATACAATTATGTCCTGTACCCATGACCGCATCTATCTCTTGTTGGTAACTTGTTCTGAATAGCTAACCAAGTGATAAATGAGTACGTCGGGACTGATTGTGAAAACCATACCAGATTGTGCCATTCAACCTTAGGTTTTGGAGAGCGAATTTGCTTCCATGTATGTAATGTATAGAAATGATCCTTAGAAGAGTCAGATGAATGATGCCATAGTAAAGTACCATGTCCCACATTTAGTTGAGGTAATGGTAAATCTCTAATATGTACCACCAATTGTTCACAACACTTGGAGTTTGCAAATGGCAGTCAACTCACACGAGAAAGTATCAACCACCTTGGAATCACAAGGTAATCTCCAATATCGAGTTCCTTCCTCACCCATAAGTGAGATATCAATTGACCATGTGGGAACCAATTATCCAACCATAAAAAAATGTCCTTGCCGTTTTGAATGTTAACCTTGGCAAATTGAGTGACATGGTCACTTAGCTTCATAAGCTTTTTCCATGTCTAGTAAACCCTTGTACTTGCTTTAGTATCCCAAGAAGATTTATATTGAAGACGGTAGTGGCTGGTCCATATGACCCATAAAAAGCTTGAGAATGACAATAGCCTCCGAATCAGATGGTATGCAAATACCTTTGTGAAATCTTGCAAATTTCTAATTCCCAAGCCAGCCTCGTCACAAGGGAGACAAACTTTAGACCATGAGACATTTGCCTTGTTAATTCAAAAAGGTGAACCATACCATAAAAATTGTCCACATAGTCTTTCTATTTCATCCTAACATTTACCCGATAATTGAAAGGTAAAACACCAAAAATTAGTGGTGCTAATGACTACTGATTTTATAAGTTGAACTCTAGCAGCAATTGATAAAGATTTGTTCACCCAGGATAGCATACATGATCTGATTTTCTCAATAAGAGGTTCATAGTCCTTTCTAGTCATGGTCTTAGTTTTCAAAGGAAACCCCAAAAATCTAATAGGAAGCTTGCTAATGCTCAAACCTGCAGCTAAGGAGGCTGCGCGCAATCCATTAAAATTCCTAACAGCAATGAAGATCGAAAGCTTTGTTGAATTTATATGTAAACCTAATATGGCTGCAAAGTAATTCATCACATCAAGTATACAAGACAAAGAGGAGGGAGTACCATCATTGAAGACGAGTATGTCATTCACAATGCTAAGGTGGGTAAGATTGACCTCACTACACAAAGGGTAGTACCCAAATCTGAAACTTGCAACTGCTTAATTCAAAATTTTTGATAGAGCATTCTTCAGAATGACATATTTGTATTGGGAGAAAGCACATCCATGCCAGGTACCATGATTGCTAGTAAAGAAACCTTCCAAATCCCCATTTATTGACACTGAAAAGATGCTATGGAAATTAATCTAACCAAAGATAATAATACAAAAATAATTATTTAATCTAGTTAGCTAGAACATCCGGATGATCTCTCTTCTTTGAAGATTATGAAATTGAATTTACCAATAATCTAAAGAGAAAAGTTAAAGCTCTTAAAGGTTTTCTAAAATTTAATGATAGAAGTCTGATTAGGTTTACAAAGATACGTAACTTAAATAGTTAAAGAGATAAGCATATCTCTACTTACTTGATATTGCATAAAAGTAGAAAACTAACTCTAACTAAACCATAGGAAACAAGATAAATGAGAAAATGAGTTTAAAAATACGAATCATGCGATGCATCAGGTCCCTAGGGGTGATAGGAGATTCCACGCCTGAATTTGAGGCCGTGGAGTTGGCAACAAAAGGACGTATGTGCTCACACTGAAAATATTATGTGTCTTCACATGAGGGGGGAGCTCAACCTTATAAGCATTTGGATCGATTCTGGCCAAGACTTTCACCGGTCTAATCTTCTTTGACTTCAATTTGTTGTATTCATGAGCTGTAACATGTTCTTTTGAAAGGAAAACCCAAACCAAATCCCCAGGTTCAAACACTACTTCCCATCTGTGTTTGTCAATGTTGGCTTTGTATTTATCTGAGGAAGTCCTTAAATTTGTAACTGCTTTGGCATGAATCGATTGGAGGGATTCAATGAAATCGATAGCTTTTGCATGATGCCTGGTATTGTCGGGAAGAGTTGTTAAATTAAGTGGACCACAAGGGAGAAGCCCATAAACCACATAGAATGGTCTGAAACTGAGGGTATGATTTGAGGCATGGTTGTGAGAAAATTCTGCTCTTGGAAAACCAATTTCCATGTTTTTATGTTGTCACCAACTAAACATCTCAACATACTTCTCAAAAAGTGATTTGTTAACTCTTTTTTACCATCAGATTGTGGATGATAAGTTGAGCTCATGTCAAGGGTTGTCCCTAACAGCTTCCAGAATGAACGTCAAAAATGGCTGAGAAATCGTGTGTCATGATCCAAAACAATGGAGGTTGGAAGACCATGCAATCGATATACTTACCTGGAAAAAAATTTGGGACACAGAGACAGCATCTATAGTCTTTTTACAGAGTATGAAATGAGCCATTTTTGAAAATCGATCAACAACCACAAAGATAGAGTCATTGCCGCATTGGGTACAAAGTAATCCAAGGAACAAAGTCATGCTACCATCAATCCGTGGTTGTATTGATATCAAAAGAAGCATGTAAAGTCCAACATTAGATGAGCCACCTTTGCCATGTTGATAAGTCTGACATCACTCAACATATTGAATCACGTCTCGCCATAGTGTAGGCTAAAAGTAAGAGGCTGTTACAAGCTGTAAGGTATGACCACAACCTACATGACCCTCGTTGTGCAGATTTGAGATTATGTGAAGACGCAAG
Organism: Lepidium aucheri; assembly: GCA_900406435.1. Classification (NCBI taxonomy): domain Eukaryota; kingdom Viridiplantae; phylum Streptophyta; class Magnoliopsida; order Brassicales; family Brassicaceae; genus Lepidium; species Lepidium aucheri. The sequence goes on from OVBA01004528.1 coordinate 6,997, forward strand.
CTGCTCTTAAGGACACTAATCTGATTTCCTTTGAAAAAGTCATTACTAAGAGAAATATCTGACCTTGAACCCATTTTCACGTTGCAAATAATAGGTGCAAATAAGGAGTCTGTATCATAAAGGTCCGCAAAAGAAGCAAAACCTGGGATGGTATAATGCATTGTCGTGACTAGACATCGACATCGACTCAAAGCATCGACCACTTTGTTAAGTTGTCCCAAGTGGTGCTTGATGCTTAATGTGATTTGTTGCAAAAAATGCAACCCAAGTGGCGTGGGGACAAGTAATTTTGTGCTGGCTATCAAGGTGTTTCAAAGTGTCCTGATCTGTGTATAAGATGAACTCCTTGTGAAACAAATAGCGTTTCCAATGTTTCATGGATTGGACAATGCCATAAAATTATAATGAATCATTGCTCCTGCTAATTTCTTGTTATAGTAAGAGATCGATTTCTATTTTTGACTTAGAACTGCTCTTATCCGAGCTTTGACACATCACGATTTAACTCAAATGTGGTCGAGAAGTCTGGTATGGCCAAAATCTATGCTGAGGTGAGTTTAGTTTTGATCAAGTGAAAAGTGGTTGCAGCTTCCGGGCTCCAAGAAAAAGATGTCTGCTTCATGATGTTAGTCAATTGCATTATTATGGAGCTAAAATTTTGAACAAACATGTAGTAAAACGAGGCGAGTCCATGGAAGCTACGTACATCAGCTATGGTCTTAGGTATTGGCTAACTCTAATTGCCGCTACTTTACTCGAGTCCATAGAGAGACCCACGCTAGAAACCACGTAACCCTGGAAAAGGAGTTTATAAACACCAAAATCACACTTATGTTTGGCGACAAAGAGCACCTCGTCTTGCAATGTCATGAGGACCTAACGAAGGTGATCCTCGTGATCGTGTAAATTGGAGTTGAAGACAAGGATGTCATCAAAGTACACCACCACAAATCTACCAAATGGATGCAAAGCCGGATTCATGACTTGCATAAATGTACTACGCACATTCGATAAACCAAATGGCATCACCATCCACTCGTACAATCCTTCTCGTGTTTTGATAGTTGTTTTCCATTCGTCACCTAGACGTATACAGATTTTATGATACATACTCTTTAAATCTAGCTTTGAAACGCTTTACCAACCTGATCTAACAAGTCATCTAATCGATGTATAGGAAATCGATAACGCACCTTAATCTTGTTGATTGCTCGACTATCAACACATATACACCATGAACCGTGTTTCTTAAGAATCAACAAAGTTGGGACAGCACACGGGCTAATGCTTTTTCTTACATGACCATGGGCCATAGGTTCTTCAACTTCTCATCGAAGCTCTTGGCACTCTTGCGAACTCATCCAATAGTGCGGATGGTTGAGAAGTGTAGCACTGGACACCAGATCAATATGATGCTGTATATCTCGTAATGGTGGCAATCCCGATGGTAAACCTGTAGGAAAAACATATACAAAACCGTGCACTAATGGTTTTAGCAAGTCGGGAATTGATGGTGAGATCAGTTGTCCTTTTTCTGCACTCAGTAATAGCAGCCAAGTGCAGCCAAAGGCTGTTATTTCACAGTCACATTCTGTAGCTAAAGAGAAAAGCGTTGGCAAGCGATCTTAGATGGCAGTGGAATTCATGCTTGAAGAGGAGGCTGCAAAAAGAGAATTACGTTCTTATTGTTAAACACAAAACTGTATGTGTTTCCTCTACCATCGTGCAAGATACCACGATCAAACTGCCAAGGTCTTCTCAACAAAAGGTGAGTGACATCAATGGGTGCAATGTCGAAGTAAATCTTATCGTTGTACGAGACATTCACTGCAAAATCTACTACACATCAATGACTTTAAGGTCAAGCCCTCTTGTAACCAAGTTAACTTGTACGAACGTGGATGAAGTTCACGCTCTAAACCCTATTTAGTGAAAGGTGATTCTGATATGATGTTCTTGGAGCTTCCAGAATCAATAATGAAACGGCAGATCCTCCCTTTAATAGTACAAGTAGACTGAAATATATTTGTACAAAACCATGACTCATCTACAGACACGAGAGAGAGGTAAACTGATTGTACAACATATGTTGTACATGTGTCACCATGAACATGTTCCTCCTCCAACTGTTTGTCATCGTCAACTGGTTCCCCTTTGGAAAGATCATTTGTATTAGACCTGATATCATCAGCTAACAATCCTCAGTGCAAAACAAATGGACAAGACTCTTAAGATGACCCAATTCTCCACAAGAAAAACATTGGATCACTGATGATTTCGTGTTACTTTGTGATCTGCTGCTTGTACCAATTTTTTGTTATGTTATTCAAACTTGATTATCAGCATCCTACATATAGAGGGTTGTGTGTTTGACTCGAGACTACTACTAGACTGAACATGCCTACGGATTCCTTTCTGCGCTCATGATGAAGAGCTTGAACAAAACTGTTGTTTAAAAGACATAACTCTATGATTTTCTTCTCCGATTGTGCAAGGATTAAACTACGCCATCACATTGGGCAATTGCTGACGTAAACTCCCAATGGAACATGAAACCAACTAAAACTCAGAGTCATATATTTCATTCCTTCTTAAAAATATATTGAACTCTTCAACATAATCATGTACAAATGAGTTTTTTTTCTTAAATTCTATGGGTTTGTGAACATCGTATTATCATTGTTATAAGGCAAGAAGCTCGCTCAGAGTAATCACTGTAGCTTTTCCCCTATGCAAATCTTCTTCTTGCCCGTTCTTGCTCTTGTAACTTTCACCACAAAGCTGCTTTGTCTCTAAATTTAGTCGCCACGAGAGCTACCTTTCTATCTCCTGGGACTTGTTTAAATGTAGTTGATTCTTCTACTGCCACAAGCCAATCGAGCAACTCGTCTCCGCAAACTCCTCCATGAAACTCAGGAAAATCAATTTTGAACCTTGATTCCCAGCTTATGCTGTCATTATTGACAGTAAGCTATGTATTATGAGAAGCTTGTGTTTGTCGTTGAGGTACGGCGGTTAACCTCATCATCAGAATCGATCAAAGACCCAGACCGTGAATCCATATGACAAGAATTCTGAATCAGCATTGTTTTCATGTGTTGAAAGGAGGCATGAATGGTTTCTTGGAAGTTCTATAGCATCGCTAAAAGCGTTTGTCAAAGATTCTCCCCAATCTGACATCGAACTATCATTCCGAGGTCTTCTTGGAGGCATGTTTTAAGCTTCAAAAGAACAAAGTATCGAAAATAAAATAAAAACAAGGATGCGTTTAACTTTGATACCAACTAATGTAACCAAAGATAATGAAACATAAAAAAAATCGTTGATTCTAGCTAGAATACCTAAATGATCTCTCTTCTTTGAAGATTATGTAATTTAATTTACCAATAATCTAAAAGGAAAAGTTGAAGCTCTCAAAGGCTTCTAAAATTTAATAATAAAAGTCTTATTAGGTTTACAAAGAAATGTAACTTAAATAGCTATGGAAATAAGCATATTTCTACTTATTCGATATTGCATAAAAATAGAAAACTAAGTCTAACTGAATAATAGGAAATAAGATAAACGAGAAAACGAGTTTAAAAATACGAATGATGTGCTCCATCAGAAATGCAAGTGTAAATCCAATGGATGAAGATATCATTCAGTCTCATAGCTTGTAAGACGTCAACAATAAAATACCACTTATCAGTATCAAAATTTTTGGATATATCAAATTTTATGGCACAACGGGAAAGAGACAAAAGACTTATGATAATATTTGGTCAGCTCGATTGCTAAGAGTATACTTTCCAATAACAGACTTTTTTATGAATGCACTCTGATTTGCTGCAATTGCTTCTCGGAGAGGAGACTTGGTTTTTTTGCCAAGATCTTTGAGATGACCTTATAGAGGATATTGTACTAGGCAATAGGTTTGTAATCCTTTATGGAAAGCGCTTCACTATGCATTGGAACCAAGGCGAAAGTAGTAGCATTAAAATGTGAAGGTAAAAAGCCATAGATAAAAAATGATTGTGCTATAATTACAAAATCAGACTTAGTAATCGGCCACGTTGCTTTGTAAAACTCCATGGTGTATCCATCCGGTCTAGGCACTTCAAGAGCTTTTTCCATATCTAGTAACCTCTTGTACTTGCTTTAATATTCCAAAAAGATTTATATTGAAGAAGGTAGTGGCTGGTCCATGAGACTCATAAAAAGTTTGAGGATGATAGTAGCCTCCAAATAAGACTGTATACAAATACCTTTGCGGAATCCTGCAAGCTTCCAATCCCTAAGCTAGCCTCGTCATGAGGGAAGAAAACTTCATACTATGAGACCTTTCCCTTGTTGCTTCCAAAAGGTAAACCAGACCATAAATCTGATTAGTTGATAATTTTGTGAAAGATTCCACATAGTTTTTCTATTTCATCCCGACATTTACCCAGCAACTGAAAGGTAGAGAACAAAAAATTAGTAGGGCTAGTGACTAATGATTTTATAAGTTGAAATCTATCAACAATTGATTAAGATTTAATTGCCCAAGATAGCAACGAGATCTGATTTTCTCAATAGGAAGCTCATAGTCCTTTTTAGTCATGGCCTTAGTTGTCAAAGGAAGCCCCAAATATCTAATGTGGAGCTCGCCAATGCTCAAACCACAGCTAAGGAGGCTTCACACAACGAATTAGAATTCCTAGCAGCAATGATATTGATGGCTTTGCTAAATTTATATGTAAGCTTAATATGGCTACAAAGGAATTCATCACATCAAGTATACCAGACAAAGAGGAGGGAGTACCATAAGTGGAGATGAGTATGTCATCCGGAAAGCTAAGGTCCGTGAGGTTGACTTTACTACACAAAGGGTGATACCCAAATCTGGAACTTGCATCTGCCAAAAACAAAAGTTTTGATATAACATTATTCAACATATATATGGGGAGAGAGCACATCCCTTCCATATGTCATGATTGCTCATAAAGAAACCTTCCAAATCTCCACCAATTGACGCTGAAAAATATGTTATGGAAACTAAGTGTAAATCCAATTGATGAAGATATCAAGCAATATCATAGCTTGTAAGACATCATCAATTAAAGACCACTTTACAATGTCAAAAGCTTTGGATATGTCAAATTTGTTGGCACGATGATGAGAGACTGTAGACTCGTGATAATTGATATACCTCATTCTTTTTGGTTTTTGACTCACGTATTCGTATGTATTTAGAGTCTTTGTTAGTCTTTTACAATCTTTTCAGGTACAAAACTGGATAAGTTGGATATAAGCTCTCAAAGCATGAACTGAAACAAAATGGAGCAATTCTGGCGTTTTCAGGACACCAGGATCGATCGATCCCCACCTGGAACAATCAATCCCCCACAACATCAGAGTTGTGCACGATTTCATGATTGATCAGCCTCCGCTAGATCGATCGATATCCACGTCACTAGAACATGCGCTCAATATGAGGAGTAACTGACCACTTCTGGATCGAGCATTTCAGCCCTCAAAGAGTGATATGCGCCCGACTTGAGGATCAACTAGTTGATATTGAGATCGACCATTATACAGTGGATCGATCGATCTGTATCTAGATCGATCAATCCACGGACCTGCGTAGAAAACCTGATTTTCCTTATTTTGTACTAGACACATTTTTGGCTTATATAAATAGGAATTTGGATTTAGAAAAAATAATTTCATTTTATTCTTTCGAGCCTCTTCCATTGTTCTTGTATGCTTTGGGGAGAAAATTTCATCGTCTACAACTTTGGAAAAGATTTCTAAACCCTCTTTTAGTTTATTGCTATTCTATTATGATTTCTAAGATGTATGTAGCTTTGTTCCTTTCAATCATGTTTAAGTAGTTTCCCAATCATGTTTAAAATTTTCTAAGGATTTTAACGAATCAACAAATTTGGGACAAATATGGTTTAATCTTAGTGTTTTTTCCATCTACAGTTGTTCTTAATGTTTAGGTTAGAGTAGCCAACTAGCTTATGATCATAGGTTGCTTAACTCACCAAAAGTGTTTGTTCGATGCCTGAAAGAACATAGATGAGCAATTAGTCCATAACCAATGAAAGTTGATGTTAAGGCTAATTGTGGACTTATCATACCTAATCAGTAATGTGTGTTTAAATCTCTAGGACCAAAGGAAAGTTTATGATTCTAGGTTGCTAGATATAGTAGTCGACGCCACGACAATGAGTTTGCTATACAGTTATGTCTATGTCGAGAGTTGGTCTTAAACTTGCCTTGATTAGTTCCCTGATTTAGATCTTTGATTTTCTGATGAATTACATGAGCTTGATGCTTTTATTTATTGAATTTCCTATCTTATTTGTGTTAATTTGTTTAGTTCCAATCACCACCAACATTTTGATTTTTCTTATCTTGAATTTGGTTTAGAGATTAATAGTGTAACCATTGGTCTTTGTGGATTCGATCCCTAAGTACTACTACGTTTTGTGCACTTGCAGTAGTGATTAGAGGTTAAAATTTGTTGTATCAAGTTTTTGGTGTCGTTGCTGGTGACTAATTTTGTTGCCTTTCTATCTAAAATTGAATTTTTGTCTAAGTCTTTGTTTTATTACAACTTATTTTTGCTTTTCATTTCGAATTTCAGGTTACAATGAGCATACCGGCTCTTACTAATCCTTTGGATAATGATGGTGACCATCAGGGTCTAGATGAAGTGGTCATGATTGAGCAATTAATACGGGAGATAGAAGAGCTGAGGGGACGACAAAATGCTCAGACTCCACATCGAGCTATAGGAGATATCGACACACCTCACATATTTTATCAGAATCGATCAGTTTCTACCCATCTCCTCTACATGGAAGGAATTTTAAGCTTAATCCTCAAGTGATCGCATTGATTAAGAAGTACACCTTCCACGATTGTCCATGGATCACATCAAAAATTATGAGGAGATTTTCAGTACCACAATGTTAGATGGAATATGAGAGGACTATGCTAAGTGAAAACTGTTCCACTTCTCACTAGAGAACAAGGGTCTGTGTTGGCTTAGATCTGTACCTACAGGTTTGCTTACCACATGGGAAGCAGTTAGAGACAGTTTACCGTGTTATTTCTTTACCAAAAGAAGGACTGTTCAATTGAGGAACAAAATCGCCACTTTCCAGTAGCAAGAGGACGAGCCTTTTTTTGAAGCTTGGGAGAGATTCTCGCATCATGGGTATTCATATAAACATGTACTGGGTATATTTTATGGAGGAGTATTTTCGGAATATATGAGTACTTTGAATGCTTCTAACAATGGTGACTTCATGAAAAATACCAATGAAGAGGTGTTTGTCCTAATAGAGAACTTGGCTGCAAGTTCGAGACATCAATATCTTGAGTATAATCGATCTAATCGTAGTAGCATCGTTGAGTCTCATAAGATAGATGAGCTTATTGCCAAGTTGGATGTGTTCTTTGCAGCAAGTAGAGCAAACAAGAGGGTTGTACATCAATGTGATACCTCAAGCAAAGTTGTTTCAGCCATGAGTATAACTCTCCACATAGACCTCGAAGAAATCTTCCAGCCAGCTCCCAAGATGAAATTAAAGCAATGTTGCAGAAACTCATTCAGGGGCAGCAGTACAATCATGTGAACAACAAATATGAAAATGTTTGCGCTCATGTGAAGAGGTTGGATACACAGTTTGCTTAAACCACTAAGAATCATCAACAATCTACGTGGGGAACAATAAGGAAGGACCACAAGGAATGCAATGCTATCACGCTTAGAAGTGGTCAAGAACTGGAACCTATCAAGAATAAACCTACCATTAGCAACGTGTTTATAGATCTTTTTGATGATGATAATAACGGGGTAGGCAAGGGTGTAGATGTGGTGACACCAAATTCAGCAGAGGAAACCACATCAGAGCCAACTCAGTTGGTTCCATCAGCCCCGAATCAGAAGGCACCAGCTATAGTCGAGAGAGCGTACACGGCTAAGAAAATTTGCGGGAGAAGAAAGGTTATGATAATCACTTAGGAGTGTAGTGATGTGTTACAGAACAAAATGCATAAGAAAAAAGAAGATCCTGGGTGATTTGTATTGTCTGTCCAGATTGGATCATTGACATTAGCTTGGTCTCTTTGTGACCTAGGTTCACCTGATGCCATATTCTGTTGCACAACGTTTAGGGCACACTGAGTTCAAAAAGACAAAGATTTTGTTGATCTTTTCAGACCATTCAGTGAAGCTCCCTATAGGCGTCTTACAAGACTTACACATCAAGATAGGGAAGGCATTTGTATCAGATGACTTTGTTGTCTTAGAGCTCGATGAGGAGCCGAGAGATCCTTTGATTTTGGGAAGATCATTCCTCGAAATTGTAGGAGCAATCATCGATATGAAAAATTGAAAATTTGACTTCCATCTAGGCGACATGATTATGAAGTTTGAGATGGATAAGATGCTGAAGAAACCCATGTTGAATGGAATGATCTTCATGGTAGACGCCTCAAAGCAAATCACAGACGAAGTGTTACACGAGATTCTTTCAGACAATCCTTTAGACATAGTTTTGAGTAAAGCTGAGACAGATTTTGGTTTCATTTGTGATGAAGCAAGAGGAATGCTAAGATGCTGGATTTGTGCTAGAGAATAGAGAAGATTTTCGCTTATGTCTCCTTGGATGTACCAAAACCATCACATCCTACACATTCAGACCACCCATGGAGTGAGTCTAAAGCTCGAAAAATTGAGCTGAAAACACTCATAGCAGGGCTCAGGTACACGTTTCTCGCACCTAATCAACTTATCCAGTTATCATCAATGCTAGTTTGACCAATGTTAAGACTACTTTACTTATGTTTGAACTTTTTAAGTATCATAGAGCATTAGGTTATTTGCTAGATGATATTACTAGAATCTTGCAGGATCTTTATATGCATTGGATACATCTTATTGATGAATCAAGAACCTCTATAGAGAACTAGAGACAACTGAACCCTAACCTTAAGGACGTTGTTAAGAAAGAGATAATGAAACTACTAGAAGCTGGAATCATATTCCCTATTTCTGATAGTAATTGGGTTATACTTGTACATGTAGTTCCTAAGAAGGGAGGTCTAACCGTAGTGAAGAGTAAGAATAATGAGTTGATACAGACTAGGGCTGTCACAAGACTGGATGTGTATCGATTACAAGAATTTGAACTCTTCCACTAGAAAGGATAATTTTCTTATGCTGTTTATTGATCATGCTTGAAAGATTGGCTAACCATCCTTACTTCTATTTCTTAGATTGTTATTCAGGTTTCTTACAGATTCCAATACACCCTGACAATCAAGAGAAGATAATTTTTACATATTCCTACGGTACTTTCGCTTATCGTAGAATGTCGTTTGGATTGTGTAATGGCCCAACTACTTTCCAATGATGCATGATGTCCATTTTTACGAACATTATCGAAGAGATAATGGAAGTATTTATGGATGATTTTTCTGTCTATGGTTCTTCTTTTGCTGGCTGTTTGTCTAATCTATGCAGGGTACTCAAGCGTTGTGAAGAGAAACATCTCGTGCTAAATTGGAAAAAATGTCACTTCATGGTGAGAGATAGGATAGTTTTGGGTCACAAGATTTCTAAGCATGGGCTTGAGGTTTATCGAGAAAAAATTAAGGTCATGACGAGACTACAACCACCGAGCTCAATAAAAAAGTCATAAGCTTTCTCGGACAAGCTGGCTTTTATACAGCTACTGTGTAAGGATGTGAAGTTTAAATTCAGGCCTGCCATGAAGCCTTTTTCACACTCAAAAGAGCTCTCGTTAGGTTATCAATTATGCAGCCACCAGATTGGGAATTAACCTTTGAAGTAATGTGCGATGCAAGTGACTACGCAGTATGTGCTGTTTTTGGGCAGTGAAAGGATAAGAAGCTACACGCTATCTATTATGCTAGGAGGATATTGGATGATGCACAACAAAAATATGCAACCATAGAGAAGGAGCTTCTTACTATTGTGTTTGTTTTTGAGAAATTCAGGTTCTATCTAGTTGGTTCAAAGGTGATTGTTCATACTGATCATGCTGCACTGAGATATCTTCTCTCCAAGAAGATGCGAAACCAAAACTTCTTAGATGGGTTCTCCTTCTTCAAGAGTTTGATCTCAAGATTAAAGGCAAGAGAGGTATTAAAAATGAATATGTCTACTCGATTCTGCTAAGTAACAGTGCATCCCGTGCGCTTGTGCGCAAGTCTAACCCTCTTGGTGTCCCCTTGTTCACTGAGATCGCCAACTACCAAGCTGCTCAGGTTGAACCTGCACATTTTTACGGTTACAGGAAGAAGAAATTCCTCCGTGATATCAGGTACTATTTCTGGGATGAGCCTTATTTATACAAGCAGTGTTCAGATAGGATTTTCAGAAGGTTCATTACTGAGTACGAACTTCAAGGAATTTTCTTTCATTGCCATGGTTCCTCCTATGCTAGAACTTTTCCACATTTAACAGTGTATAAGGTTCTTCAAGCGGGTTTCTGGTGGCCGACCATGTTCTATGATGCTCATGAGTTCATTATGAAGTATGATTCATGTCAGAGGCAAGGAAACATAAGCAAGAGGAACAAAAACCCTCATAACTTTATTCTAGAAGTCGAAGTGTTTGATATTTGGGGAATCGACTTTATGACGCCGTTCCCTCATTCTTTTGGGAATTAGTACATACTGGTAGCAGTAGATTACGTTTCAAAGTGGGTTAAGGCGCTGGCTAGCCAAACAATTGATGCCAAGGTGGTTCTTGAGATGTTTAAACACATCATTTTCCCAAGGTTTGGTGTTCCACGTGTCGTCATTAGTGACGGTGGTTCTTATTTTATCAACAAGACTTTTAACGGTCTTTTGAAAAAAAGGAGTCAAGCACATGGTTTCTACACCCTATCATCCACAGACGAGCAATCAGGTTGAGATTTCAGCTGAGAGATCAAGAGCATTCTTCAGAAAATAGTTGGTACAACACAGATAGGCTGGTACAAAAAAACTCGATGAAGCTCTCTGGACATATAGGACAACATACAACACACCACTCAGCACAACACTATTCCACCTCGTCTATGGCAAGTGGTGTCATCTCCCAGTTGATCTTGGATCAATTGATCCCTGTTACAAGGTGGCTATGCGCACAATCTAGTTACTGATATAACATTAAAGATCAATATTGCCATAATGATTGATCTTGATTGGGATCGATCAACCATCCGCCAGGTTTCCCGAAATCATCCTTTCACATTTCTGTTTATACTTCCTGATTATTTTTTATCATTTGTCGTGCTCTTAAGATTTATTCTCACACCGGGACAGTGTGAAGTAAGTCTAGACAGAGCACATGTTGTGACTAACAAATTTATTTCTTTTATATTTCATCTCTTTTTGAGTTATTTCTCGAGTCAATTTGTTTTTATTGAGTCCAAAATCGGTTGTAGGAACTATGGTTTTAGAATTTTATTGCATTTTCACAAACTTGAGTAACCATTGACTCAGATTCGACATGAATCGATTGAATATTTGGAAAACCTATAGACGATACAACTTCTCAACTTTACCCATATCTTCTAGGATATTCGAAGAATCTCATGCTGGTTTCGCACCTAACCTGACTTAATTTTCTTGTCAAGGAGGTTGGTAAACACTATATCGGTTCTACTTTTTCAGTCTTGAAAGACTTATTTGTGTGAGTACGATTTCCCTCTCCTGATCATTCCAAAGTGCTTATGCAGAATATGTCACTTCTGAGGTAACTATAATAAACAAAGCTGGATGCAATGCTGGTAGGCTGAGGAAAACACCAATAACATTACTCTTTCTTATATTCTTTGAGTTGCTAAAGAACCAACCGATTAAAAAATACAATGATACCCTGGGTAAGCAGGGAAAAATTGGTTGCGTAGACGATTGGAAAAAATAAAATGATACCCTAGGTAAGTAGGAAAAAATTGGCTGCTAGGTGAATAAAGTGATAGTGAAGGAATCATAGGCTAGGTAGTTTGCGTTTTTAGGGAAGTGCCGAAAAAGAACCCATGTATCCTGATCAATAACCCCTCGATGAGACTGCACTTAAATATTTTAGGAACTCGGTATGGTGCATTCGGATTTCTCATTTGGATTGTGGAGTTTGCTTGGGATAGATGTGAAGTCTATGGGAAGTACAAAGTGATCTCAGTTCTGTCAGGTAGGTTTTCCATGTAGTTTACAAAAGGAAGTAATTCTGTAGTATTCTTATGATGAATGAGTTCCTTTAATTACACCTTGCTTTTTAGTCTTTGTTTCTCTTCTTGCTTGAGGACAAGCAACAAGATAATTCTAGGGGGAATCCATGTACCTCATTATTATCGGCTATTGACTCACTTATTCGTATGTTTTTAGAATCTTTTTTAGTCCTTTAGAGTCGTTTTAGGTACAAAACTGGATAAATTGGATATAAGCACTCAAAACATGGATTGGAGCAAAATGAGCAATTCTTGCATTTTCTGGAAACCAAGATCGACCGATCCCACCTAGAACAATTGATTACCCCGTAGTATTAGAAGTTGCGTACGACTTCATGATCGATCAGCCACCACTGGATCGATCCATCTCCATGCCACCAGAATATGCGCCTGATCTTAGGATCGATCGACCACTTCTGGGTTGACTGTTCCAGCCCTCGAAGAGTGATATATGCACGACTTGAGGATTGACCAGTTCATATTGAGATCGACCGCTATACAGTAAATCGATACATCTACATCTAGACCAATCAATCCATGGGCCTACATAGAAAACCTTATTATGCTTATTTTGTACCAGAAATATATTAAGCTTATATAGTTAGGATTTGGATTTAGAAAAGATACTTTTGATCATTCTATTCTTTCGAGTCACTTTCCATTATTCTTGTATGCTTTGGGGAAAAGATTTCATCCTCTACAACTTTGGAGATCTGAACCCTCTTTTAGTTTTTATTTCAATTATATTGTGATTTCTAAGATGTTTGTTGCTTTGTTTATTTCAATCATGTCTGAGTAGTTTCCCAATCAAGTTTAGGGTTTTCTAGTGATTTTAGGAAATCAACGGATTAGGTTAGAGTAGCTAACTAGCTTATGATCATAGGTTTTTTAACTCACCAAAACTGCTTGTTAGATACATGAAAGAACATAGATGAGCAATTAGTCCTAAACCAACGAAAGTTGATGTTAAGGCTAATTGTGAATTTATCAGGCCTAATCAATAAAGCGTGTATAGATCTCTATGACCAAACAATAGTTAAGGATTTTAGGTTGCTAGATATAGTAGTCGACGCCATGACAATGGGTTTGCTATACAGTTATGTCTGTGTCGAGAATTGGTCTTAAACTTGCCAAGAATAGTTCCTTGATTTAGATCTTTGATTTCCTGATGAATTCTTTGAACTTGATGCTTTTATGTATTGAATTTCATGTCTTTATTTGATTTGATTTGTTTAATTCCAATCACCACCAACATTTTGATTTGTCTTAGCTTAAATTTAGTTTAGAGATTAATAATGTAACCATTGGTGTTTGTGGATTCAATCTCTAAGTCCTACTACATTTATTGTGCACTTGTAGTAGTGATTAGAGGTTAAAACTCGATGTATCAATAACCCTTGGTTATCTCGGTTGCCAGGAGTATATTTTCCTACAGCTGACTGTTTTTTATGAATGCACTCTTTTTTGCTTCTATTTCTTATGGTAGAAGATACTTGATTTTGTTTGTCAAGATCTTTGAGATGACCTTATAGAAGATATTGTAGCAGGCAATAGGTTTGTAGTACTTCATGGAAAGCGCTATGCTTTGGAACCAAGGCGAGAGTAGTAGCATTAACACCTAATTATAAAAAGCCATAAATAAAAAATTATTGTACCTTAATTACAAAATCAGACTTAATAATCGGTCATGTTGCTTTGTAAAACTCAATGATGTATCCATCTGGTCTAGACACTTTATTGGCTGGTAACACAATGTCTACTTTAGTTATTTCCAGCTTCGTAATGGGAGCAACCAGTTGTGATGCGATAGTAAAAGAGCAATACTAATCGAGTAAACACTCTATCAAGCTGCACTAGCATGTGTGAAGGTTGGGTATGAAGACTGCTTGTTTGATGGTAGAGATGTTTGAGATGACCTCCCCTAAGTTAGTTTTCAAAATCTTTACTCCAATTTTCAAAATTCTGGTGTTTGCTGCACGATGAAAAAAATTGTATTTTGATGATAGAGCTGTTCCTTAACGTATGTCAAATGGTGCCAATGAGAGGCAAATTGCAACGTAGTTTTGTTAGGGTTTATTAGCACTTGTTCTTGTTTTAAACAAAGCTCATTGTAGACGAGCTTGGTGCATACAGGCAGGTCCCGTAATGGGTTTTGTTAAGGTCTCAAAGGGCAGGTTTGAGTGGTTTGATCTTTTTATGAAGTAGGTGGAGTGATGATCTTGAACAATAAAGATGCAAGGTTGAGTCCCAGATAGTTTTTACTGTAGAACTGCGTATGAGAAAGAAGATGGTTAAAAAAATGGAATGGCCTTCTATTAGTAGTTGTCTACGGGTAGAGGTGGATCTCACAACAAGCATGGTCTGAGATTCCACGAGTCTTAAAAGTGGAAAAGGAGTACAGAAAAATGCTGAGCCATGAATCATTTATCAAAGCCTGGTCAAATTTCTTTTCAATCGGATTCCCTTGGCGATTGATCCACAAAATAAAGAAAGGTACATGGTTTTGAATAGCAAATTAGCTCAATATCCTATTTGATTTTAGGAACCTACTAATTTCCCCTTTGGTTATTTTTATTTACAAACTACCGTTAGATCTATAGACAAAATGACAAAATTGTCCCTCACGACATTAAGTAGAAGAGAAAAAAAATAAGAGAGCAATAAATGCAAAGGATATTACACTCCGTGTGTGTAAACTGGTAAGACATATTGTACTGGTAACATATTTATTTTATGCTAACATTAAATGTAACACCCATTAGTATATTTCTTACATTGATAACATATTTAGTACATGCTAACTTATTTAGTATCTGCTAACATATTTCGTACCCGTTACATTGGGTTCATTGGTTACATTTCTTACATTGGTAATATATTTCTTACCTATTAATATATTTAGTACATGGAAATATATTTATTACCGGATAATAGATTTATTATCCGCTAACATATTCAGTATCTGATAACATATTATCTATTAACATATTCAGTACACGGTAACATACTCAATACCTGGTAATAGAGTTATTACCAGGTAAATGAATTATCTTAGAAAAACATTTATGTTATTATCTAGTAATATATTTATTACCCGGTAATATAGTTATTATCCGGAAATATATTTATTACCCCAACATTTTCTAAAGATCATCACTAATATTTTTTATGACCTTCACCTTCAAGAGCACAACCAAACGAAGACACCACAATTTTCACCACCTCGATCGCCACAAGAGGATTTAATGGTGGATCATGCACAACCAGCACCATCTCATATGTAGACGGAGTCCCCAAAGGATTCCAATTCAAATCCACTCAACAATAACAACAAGATCCTAGTCTTACCCGTCGCGGCGGAGATCTACTATTATAGTGGGACCCGATCCACCACCACCATCACCACTGATGATTCTTCGTCTTCCTCTGGACAAAATAAAACTCAATCAAACAAGCTCCAACGAAGATCGGTAAATCCTTTTATACCACCTCTACCACCTCCGCCAGTTATCTCTAGTCAGGATACAAATCCCCGAGACTGTTTTGTCGTCGGCAAGAAATTATCTTCTAGATTCTTTCCTTCCAGGTTTAGCCTTTAAATCGTCTTCACTCCGAATCACTACTGATTTCTTTTCACTGTTTTATGTACTCTGATTTACTTGTTCTTTACTGGAAAGGAAAAGAGGAAGAGAGAAAAGAAGGTTATAAGGAGAATAAGGGTAAAATGGTTTGAATTAATCAACGGAAGGGATAAAAAGCTAATTAGTATAATATTTTGGGATATCTGCTCAGTTTTTTTATATTTTGAATAGTGTTTATGTGTTCTAAAATTACTAATTATGTTTTTAATATTAGGGTGATTTACTAAAATGGTGCATGAAATATGGGGATTTACTAAAATAGCGTGTAATTATTGATAGTTACTAAAATGGTGCATAATTTACTAGACTAGTGT
>OVBA01004529.1:0-23169 GCA_900406435.1 Lepidium aucheri
ATTCAGGAACTATTCTAACCATATTCTCGGCTTGAACATAAATAAAGGTAACCAACTCTCATTGAATCTACCACTCTACTAGTAATCTAAAGATCCTAACTCTCGTTGGTTTCAGATTATAAATAGGCTTTATTGTTTAGGTTCAATTACCCACAACCCAACCTAGCATCAACTCTCGTTGGTNTCTGGTTCTTAACAAGCTTTTGGAAAGTTAATAACCTAAAATCGTTGACTAGGTGATCAAGCTAATATATGCATTAAACTCAAGTATTAGAAGGAAAATTTCCAATTATCAATCCTATCTGTTCCCTAACAGTTGAATTCTAAAACCCTAGAATCCCTAAATCCGATCTAAGATCTACTCAGACATTGAGCAATAAACAAAGCAAATCATGATGAACTGAAACTGAAATTGCATTAAGAAAAATAATAAGGTTCGGAAATTCTTCTCAAGTATGAAAAGATCTTCTCCCTAGCTTACAAACTCTAAAACTGCTGTGAAAATTGTTCTCTCTAAGCTCAAAGACGACTTACAAAAATAAAATAGGAAAAGAGTATTTATAGGTTTCAAAACAAGAGCTGAAAAATCGTGAAATTAGGTTTCTTCGAAGGGCATTGATCGATCAATCCCCGTGATGATCGATCGATCTTTGGATCTTGAGTCGATCTTTCAGAAGCCAAGTCGTTCTTTAGATCGAGCACATATTCTTTGTTAAAGTATTGATCGATCGATCCTTGTGTTGATATCCTCTCTCTCGTGGAGAATACTCAAAAATGCTTGAAACTTCTCCAAAGTTCACCTTCAAGCATGATTCCAACTCTGAACGTTTTGGACCTGAAATCTCAATAAAACACAGACAAATTCCCCAAATATAACCGTAATAATGAGCTCAAAACCGAAAAAATATGAGGAACATCAATGATTCGTCTTTGGACAGGACATGTTGTGGATGCGAGAGCAGCTAGGGCATTGGCAGATGTATTCTTGGACCTTGAGATTTTGTTGATTCGAAATCTCAATTCCTTGGTTATCTCCTTTACCACACGGAGGTAAGCTTCCATTCTGTCATTCCTTGTGTTGTAACCTCCATCTACTTGATTGACGACAAGTTGGGAGTCGCAGTAACAGCTGATGTCGGTGGCTCTGACTTCCTTAGCCAATTTTATTCCTGCAAATAATGCCTCGTACTCCGCCTTGTTGTTTGAAGCTGGGAATGCAAGTCGGAAAGACTGTTCAAAAACTTCTCCCATGGAACTCTCTAGTCTGATTCCCACTCCTGAGCCGTGTTGTGAGGAAGATCCATCCACTTAAATCTTTCATGTTTGGTCCTCTTCCAAGTCTAGAGGCTCTAGATCTGGTGATAACTCGATTATAAAGTTGGCTAGGACTTGTGACTTTGCGCTCGTATGTCCCTTGAATTTGATATTGTACTCGCTCAACTCGATTGCCCACTTTGTTAGTCGTCATGACTGATTTGGACTATGCAATATTGTCCGCAATAGGTGATTTGTAAGTACTATGATGGTGTGGGATTGGAAGTAAGAGCATAAATTCCTCGTAGAGGTAACTACTGCTAGTGCAAGTTTCTCTGTGGTTGGGTATAAAGACTCGGCTCCATCCAATGACTTGCTGATATAGAAGATTGGGTATTGAGTTCTTTTGTCATCTTGAACTAGTACACCACTAACTGCTGAGGTGGAAACCATAATATATAAATACAGTCGTTCTCTGTTTTTTGGCTTAGTTAGTATTAGCGGGGTTGAGAGATATTCTTTCAGCTCGGAGAAAGCTTTCTCGCAGCTTTCGTCCCACTTGAATTCTTTATTTCTGCGTAAAAAGTTGTAGAACAAAAGCATTTGTCCGTCGAACGTGATATGAAGCGATTCAGGGCGACTATTCGTCCTGTCAATCTCTGAACTTCTCGCTTATTCTTTGGAGAAGGTAACTCTTGAATTTCTGTGACCTGTTTTGGGTTTGCTTTGATTCCTCGTTGAGCAACTACATATCCAAGGAATTCTCCTGATGTAACTCCAAAGGTGCACTTAGCCGGGTTGAGTTTCATCTGGTACTCATTCAGAATTCTGAAGCAAACAGGCTAAATGATGGACATGGTCTTATACCCTTAACGACTTCACTAGCATGTCGTCAATATATACTTCCATAGTTTGCTCGAGTTGATCGACAAACATTTTTTTCACGAGGCGCTGATAGGTAGCTCCAGTATTCTTCAGCCCGAATGGCATTACTTTGAAACAATAAGTGCCTCGCTCCATGATGAACGTCGTCTTTTCCATGTCGTCAGGATGCATTCAAATCTGGTTGTATCTTGAGAAAGCATCCATGAATGAGAGAAGTTCGTTTCCGACCATTGCTTCGATCATTCGGTTGATATTTGGTACTGGGTAGCTGTCCTATGGACACGCTTTGTTGAGATCGGTGAAGTCGACGCAGACTCGCCATTTTCCATTCTTTTTGGGAACAACTACCGGATTGGCTAGCCATTCAGGATACTGAACTTCGGTGATCGACCCGATTTCAATTAGCTTTTTTACTTCTTTGATCACGGCCTTTGTTCTTTCTGGTCCGAGTTTTCTTCTCTTCTACTTAATCGGCTTATATGTCAGGTCAACGTATAGCCTATAACTTGTGATTTCCAGATTGATTCCAGGCATATCGCTTGGTTTCAATTCAAACGTTGCCACGTTCTCTTCGAGGAGACGTATCAGCTTCTCCTTGATGGATTTGCTTTTGACAATACCAATACTTACGCATTTTGTTGGATCGGCAAAATTGATGTTGACAAGCTCGACAGTTGACTGGTCGGGCTTCTTGGAAGCAGGTGGTCCAGTCAATGCCCTGGTTTCTACTGATGCCGTGATGATACATGATTTGTTTCTTAACTTCAATTTGGCAATGAAGCAAGTTCTGGCCATTTTCTGATCTCCTTTAAGTGTGTAGACTTCTTTGTTTGTCGGAATCTTAACGCATTGATGATAGCTCGACGGCACATCTTTCATCACGTGTATCCATGGTGTTCCTAAGATCATGTTGTAGATTGGTGGTTTATCTACAACAAGTAGTTTGATCCATCTTGTAAGTCCAGCAACTTGGATTGCTAATTTCACCGTTCTGATCATGTTGATTGTTCTACCATCAAACGCAATCAAGGTTCTATCCACAGGCTTAAGCTAGACATCTGGCAGTGCCATCTTATCGAGAGTTTCTTTGAATATGAGATCCACTGAACTCCCAATATCGATGAGAATTTGTGAAACATCACAATCAGCAACTCGGAGTTTGACGACTATAGGATTACTGTGTAAGAAGCTAACTTTTTGACATCTTCTGCGGTGAAAGTGATCACTAAATCTACAACGTGCATACATTCTTGGGCGGGTTCGTGGTTGACTGAGGCGACTACCTTTTTCTCATATTTCTTGATTGAGCAGATAGTGTCATTACAGAACTGTAATCCACCCCTGATAACACCAACGACAACTCGTGGATCGCCAGATCCATCATTATCTTCTTCTAGCTTTTGCTGCTTTGCTAATTCTGAAGTGCCAGCCTTTGGGCTGGCCGGCTTAAAAGCAGCTTCTTGTTGCTCGGGCTTCTTTCCACTTATATGCTTTATACTTCTGAGTTTTTTCTTCTGAGACCTCTAATTCTCCTTTGCTGAATTTCTCAGCAAGGAATTCTTGCAGCTGTTTACACTTTGTGGTCGAATGGCCTGCTTTTTTGTGGAACCCATAATACTCGATCTGATTATAGGTGTTATTGAATGATTTATCGTGTGGGCTGTTGTTCTCCCCGAATTGAAAAGAGGTTGCCGAGTTTGCCTTGCCTCTATTTTGCTGTCTATTCTTGTAATGCATTTCTTTTTTCTCTTTGGCTATCGAATTCCCCTGCAATCTTTGGTTTTGTGAGAGGATTTGTTTTTCCTCTACATATTTTGCGTGTCTCGCGGCCTTACATAAGCTGTCAGAGATCGTATTGGACATGTTGACGAAAAGGTCCCATTTTAATGCCTCATCGGTCACCATTCTAGTTTAGAGGGTTTCGATTGCCATGTCGTCACTGACTTTGGCTTTGGTCAGTATCTTTTTGAAGCGTCAGAGATACGACTTCAAGGGTTTGTCAAAACCTTGCCTCAAAGATCTCAGTTTGGCGGTTGAGGTGTCCTAATTAACAAACAAAGCATATTTCTTCATAAATAACTCGGCGAGTTGATTGAAGCTCTTGATTGATTCGGCAGGAAGCTTGGTGAACCATACCAAGGCGTCCCCGGTTATGTTTTCTACAAAGTGATGGCAATAGGCCGCGTTTTTGTTGTCTACGGTGTAGTTTGTACCATTCATAACGTTGAATGCGCTCATAAATTCTACAAGATCTGAGTTTCCTTCGTAAGAGGGGCATCAGAGCCGTAACCCTCTGTTTACCAAGACTCTCCGTAGTCGCGGTGCGAAAATGACAAGATTTGCACTTGAGCTAGGATCATTCTTATCTTGGGTGCCGAGCTGGTAGCTTGATGAAATTTAGACTCAATGTCATCCATCATCTTTAATATGGTAGCAGCGTCCAAGGTCACCTGGCTATGCTGTCTTGACGTGTTTAGTACAGCAAAGTGATCCTGTACCGAGGTGGTGGCTGGTTGTGGACTTGGGAAGTTCCTGAATAGCGTTCTCTGAACACTGGCCAATGTCTCCATGCATGGTCTACCGACTTGAGTTGTTGGGAGACTACTCTCATTTAAGAAAGATTCAAGCCGATCAAACCTCTCGACATTTATTCGATCAGAAGCTTCCTGCTATACAATCAGGTTACGCACTAAAGCTCCAAGTGTCGGTGACCCCGGTGGTGGCGGTGGAAGATCTTCATCCTCCCTAGTTTCTTGTCGACTCTCTTTCTGAGTCTGAGTTGTATCCATGGTCGATCCATCCACTGGATCAGTATGATCATGAGGGAGAGGTTCCCTTCTTTCTGGTGAGCTGATGGTATGTTCTCCTTCCTCCATGTTCTTAATCTCAGAGTTTCCTCTTACATTTGTGATGATGTCCTTCGATATCTTTTCCCACAGATGGCGCCAACTGTTGGAACCGGTTTCAGCACAACGAGTACTAAAACGGTGGTTCCTGATTAATAGAGTAGGGAAGAATGGGCAAAGACACTTGTGAATTTTAACAGGAGTAAGAGCTTAGTTAACTGAGTAATAACACATGTGAAGGCCGAATTGGTGTTCTTATTAAACTTTGAAAGTCCAAAAGAAGATCCTCCTTACAGAAGGATTGTGCCTCTATTTATAGTTTATAGATGCGGTTTACATGTGTAAAAAATAGAGGAAGATTTACATATCTTGTTGAAAAGATTGAATCTGTTAAGATTCATGCTAGATTTGTGGAAGTTTTCCATGTCGGAACAGGAAAACTTCTGTTTATTGTATATTAATGTGTCATCCGACCTCTCTTCAGGTTCGTGAAATCTTCTGAGACGAGACATTTTACCGACTCGAATATTTTATCCGAGTTGAAGACTTAGTGCTTGCAACCAGGTTATTCTTTTATGCTCGACCTATTATTTTTGGTGGACCGAAGTAGGATCTCGGATCCACCTCCAATAATACCTTTTTCAAAAAAGTGTCCCCTCATGCTTATTTCCTTCTCCCCAATTTTCAAAAAGGTTAGTTTTAAAAGAGACATGTGAAAAATGCATTTTTGAAATTCCCCCTATTTAAAATAGTATTAATAAAAAAATTTAAAATTTTGGATTGTATTTAAATTATGAAATAATTATATTTTATTAAAAATAAAAAATCAAGTTAAATAAAGAAATAAATAAAAATAAAAGAAAATCTCACAACAAAAACGAATTTAATCTTGCCAAAATTTAAAATAGTATTTAATAATAAAAAAAATTCTTATTTAATTTTACATAATTTTAAAATTTAAAAGATAATTGTTGGAACCGGGTTTAGCACGATTTGTACTAAACGATGATTCGTGATTAAAAGTGTAGGGAAGAATGGGCAAGGACACTTGTTTGTTCGAATTGGAGTAAGAGCTTAGTTAACTGAATAATAGATTGGTGAAGGCCGAATTGACGTTCTTATTAAACTTCGAATGTCCAAAAAGAAGATCTTCCTTACGGAAGGATTGCACCTATATTTATTGTTTATAGAGGCGGTTTACATGTGTAGAAAATAAAAGGAAGATTTAAAAATCTTGTTGATAAGACTGAATCTGTTAAGATATGAGCTAGATTTGCGGAAGTTTTCCATATTAGAATAGGAAAACTCCCGTTTATTGTATGATGATGTGTCATCCAACTTCCCTTCAGGCTCGTGGAACCTTTCGAGAGAAGACATTTTGCCAAGTCCAATATCTTGTCCGAGTTGAAGACTTAGTACTTGCAACCGGGTGGTTCTTTTATATTCGACCTGTTGTTTTTGACCAAAGTAGGATCTCGGATCCACCTCCGACAATTGTCCTCCCCCAAGACTCAGAAAATTCTAGTGTCGAATTTCCGGGTCAGAAAGGTTGTTTCATTTTCCAAAATCTTCGGTCCACGTGCCAGTATTCCAGGGGGTCATTTGA
This sequence comes from Lepidium aucheri, assembly GCA_900406435.1. Classification (NCBI taxonomy): domain Eukaryota; kingdom Viridiplantae; phylum Streptophyta; class Magnoliopsida; order Brassicales; family Brassicaceae; genus Lepidium; species Lepidium aucheri. Next base: position 6,592 of record OVBA01004529.1, read on the forward strand.
ACAGTCGCCTTGATTTTACGTGAATCATCATTATTACCGCATGACGTTGCTTCGATTACTTCCCACTCATTTATTTTTCAGCTTTGCGTCGCTTCATATTTCAGTAATTCTCTATAAATATCGTGCTTCTTCTTCTTTTACTATTTACTTTTCATCTGCTTATACTTGTTTCGACGACTTCCGAGTTCTTCGATACTTCAAATTTCTTCTAAGTTCTTCTTATCTTTTTCAAAAATGGGTCTAGCTGATTTTAAGCTTCCCAATATTGAGATCGGTGTTAGTTCTGTTCTTGAGGGTTTAAATACTCTACCCTCTAGACATTCTTTTAGGGTTTCCAGACCCTTGGTTTCTTCGATTCGAGATATAGCGGAGGTCCCTTTGAGTTTTGGCCGGGAGAATCCACGGTCCGCAAAGAAGGCGAGAAATGGTGCGTTATTAAGGGTCGGTTCTCCAAGGAGGGAAAATAGGAGCGGTTTTGCCTGTGGTAGGGATAGGGGAACGCTTGCCCGAGTTACTGAAGACTACTTGGAAGTGGTGGAACTACGATCTGAACTTCCCGCCGTCAAGGAGGAACTTGCTCGCACAAAGGACGAGTTAAAAGTGGAACGTAAAAATGTCCTCGAGTTGGTAGCTCAAAACACAAAACTGTCAGATTTGCTTGATTGCGCCGAGTGTGACCGGGGTGTCGCTTTTAAATCTGCCGAAAAAGGTAAAGATACGGTGTCCAGATTACGCGCCGAGTTAGATCAGGTGAGGGGGGACATTGATTCTCAACTTTGCTAGGTGCTAAGCATTCAGACCTCAAGATCTTTTGGGGTTCTTCGTGAGCGCCTATCCGATCATTTTGACTGGATTGCTGCTCAGTTTCGGGATCTTGACAGGAATCTCGAGACTCGTCTGTTGTATGCCCAGTTTATTGGGTCGGCAAATGTTCTTCAATTGCTTTGCGATCGGTGAGTTGACATTCCCTGTACAGTCGTGGAATCGATGCCCGCCAAAGTGGAAGAGTTCCTGGAGCTTGTAACCAAGGAAAGCTTGACGCCGCTGCTTTTGGGGGACTTGGTTGTCCCTGTTTTTGAAGTTGAAGATGCTTCTAACGCTGGTGAAAGTAAACTCACAAAAGCATCGTAATTTCTTCGAGCTTTATCATAATATTCTTTTGTAGTCGGCACTAGGCATTTTGGATAGAATTTTATATGGGCCTGATATTTATTTTGTAAGCACTGTTTCCTGTGTAAATGAAACGAGATTTGATAATGAATGAAAATTATTTTAATGCTTTTGGCTCGTCATTTTACGAATTGTGGTTTCTGAGATCCTTTTCTTGTTTTGCACGTTTAGAGAAATTTCTTTCTGCATTTAGAGAGTTTGATCTCGTTTTATCGTTTGAAAGTGAACTTTCTGTTATGCGGCTTTGAAACTGAGATTTTAGGACTCAGTTCAGGTTTAAGAAGTTTGGATTCAGAAACCGTATTCGTAAAACTTGGTCCAAAGGATTCGGAAACCGTATTTGTAACTCTGTACAAAGCTTTGCTTTATCGTTAAGTGAGATTTTTAATCTCAATAAATCTGTACGGAACTATGTTCCGTCTTTTAGTGAGAAATCAATCTCGGTGTTTCTGTACAAAGATATGCTTTATCTTTAGGTCTGTACGGAACTATGTTCCATCGTTGGGCGAGAAATTATTCTTGATATCTCTGTACAAAGCTGTGCTTTGTCTTTGGATCTGTACAGAACTATGTTCTGTCGTTAGTCAAGAATTTATTCTCGGTATTTTTGTACAAATATGTGCTTTGTCTATGGATCTGTACACTATGTTCTGTCATTTGTCGAGAAGTTATCCTCCTGAACCTGTCCTAGGCTATATTTTTGTCTTTTGACAAGTTCTGACTTGGTAAACCTGTCCTAAACTATGTTTTTGTCCTTTGACGAGTTTTAACTTGATAGAATTTTCCTAAACTATATTTTCGTCATTTGACAAGAACTGTTTCAATGCACCTGTCCTAAGCTATGTTTCCATCTTCTAACAGAAACTGTTCTTACGAACATGTATGGAACTTTTTCCGCTATTAGGTGAGAAATTAATCTCGGTCAATCTGTACAAACCCTTTAAGCCTTGTCTTCCTTGTCATAAACTAAACTCCTGTAGATGCTACGAGAGATTAGTCTCGTAATGCATAAGCTTTTCTACTTGAACTAAGTAGATTTTGGAATTTGCTTTCCAAGGTTCTAGACTTAATGATTATGAGTTTTTCAAGGTTAGGCTCGGCGAGTGTAGAACTCGGCGTTTAAGATAAGGACTAGGTTCTAGTCATGGATTTTAGAATTTGGGAGAATTCTTTTTACTTTTAATAAGTTTTTCAAGGTTGAGCTCCGCGAGATTTTAAGACTCGGCTAAAAAGATAATTTGGATTTTGCGAGAATTTATCTCATGTTATGACTGGTAGATATATAGGGTGTAATCCCGTCTTTATTTTTTTTTTGAATGCCAACTTACAGCAAAACAATATTTTTTTAATTAAGTTCTAGCTGGACCCAAAAGGTACCTATGTACCCCGAAGGGATCAAGCTAATACGTAGTTCTCATTACATAACTAATGAAGTATACAGTAATGCGTTAAGGGACACATTTAGTTTGCCGAGAAAGCAATTTGCTAGTAGTAATATCGCTTTAAGTTTATAGAATTCCAACTCTGAGGAATCAGAATTCTTCCATGGTGGCGATTTTGTAGATGCTAGGTTTGACAACTTCGAAACTATTATATGGCCCTTCCCGATTGGCACCGAGTTTCTTGGCATTGAGTTTGGCCGTGTTTTCGAACACTTTTTGAAGTACAAGATCTCCAGCAGCAAAGTGTCGTCCACGTACGTTTTTGTTGTAGTATTTTGCGGCTTGCTGTTGATAATTTTGTACTCGTAAGAGGACTTCATCGCATTCCTCTTCCAAGTCGTTAATGCTATTTTCCATAGCATTGTTATTTGCGTCTTCGTTTTCAAAAAGACGTTCCCGGTGCAGAGTTGGCATTGCAATTTCTGCTGGGGCCAATGCTTCCATTCTGTGAGATAGAGAAAATGGAGTTTGCCTAGTTGATCGCTGAGGTGTGGTCCGATGTAACGATAACACTCCTTCTAACACAGAAGTCCAACTTCCTTTCTTTTCGGAAAGTCGCTTTTTTAGACCATCGAGCATCTGTTTGTTTGTGGCCTCTACCTGAACATTACCTTGCGGGTTCCACGGTGTTGATTTGCTTACTCGAATATTCCATATGGTGCGAAAGTTAGTAAATTTGGCCGAGATGAATTGAGATCCGTTGTCCGTTATGATTTCATATCGGAGACCATGTCGGCAAATGATATTTTTCCACACGAATTTGATTACGTATCTATCCTTGATCTGGGAGTAAGGTTCTGCTTCGACCCACTTTAAGAAGTAGTCGGTCATTACGAGCATGAATCTCTTTTGTCGGGATGATGGTAGTGGCCCAACTATATCCATTGCCCATCTCATGAATGGATAAGGCATTATCGCGGATGTTAACTCCTCGGTTGGAGTGTGAATAATGTGCTCATGCCTTTGGCATTTATCACATTTGGCAGTGTACTTGGCACAATCCTTGGACATGGTTGGCCAATAGTAGCCGAGTGTCCTAATCTTTTGAATGAGCGTTTTTCTACTGTTGTGGTTTCCTACGGCTCCATCATGCGTTTTCTTGATGATTTTGTCGACTTCCTTGCCGTGAACACATATAAGCAAGACTTCGTTTGAACTTCTTTGGTTAAGTTTTTCATCGATTTTCATGTAAAAAGCGCTCTTTTAGGTGTCGTGCAGCCCATCTGTCTTTTGGTGTTTCACCGTCAATGATATAGGCTAAGATTTCATTTTGCCAGTAGATTTTCTGCTTGGAGTTATGTTTAGCGTCTGCTATCTCATAATTATACTCTTCTCGGAATTTATATATTGCCGAGACTAGTTTCATATCTCCCTTTGGGAAGCTTATGCTTAGCCTATCTGTGTTTTCGATTATGATGATCTATCGTTGGATAGGATCTGTTGTGGATGCGAGAGCAGCGAGGGCATCAGCAGATGTGTTCTCGGACCTTGAGATTTTTTTGATTTGAAATCTCAACCCCTTGGTTATCTCTTTTACCATGTGAAGATAAGCTTCCATTATGTCGTTCTTTGTGTCGTATCCTCCGTTTACTTGATTGACAACAAGTTGGGAGTCACAATAACAACTGATGTCAGTGGCTCCGACTTCTTTTGACAATTTATTCCCGCAATTAATGCCTCGTATTCTACTTCGTTGTTTGAGGCTGGAAACGCAAGTCGGAAAGATTGTTCTATGACCACTCTTGTGGGGCTTTCTAGCCTGATTCCCCCTCATGAGCCATGTTGTGAAGAAGATCCATCTGCGTAGATCCTCCACGTTTGATTTTCTTCTAAGCTTAGAGGTTCTAAGTCTGGTGATAACTCGATTATGAAGTCGGCTAGGACTTGTGACTTTGCGCTTGTTCGTCCTTTGAATTTAATATCGTACTCACTCAGCTCTATCACCCATTTTGTTAGTCGTACTGACTGGTTTAGACTATGCAGTATTGTCCGCAATAGGTGATTTGTTAACATTATGATGGTGTGCGACTGGAATTAAGGGTGTAACTTCCTTGCTGAGGTTACCACTGCTAATGCGAGTTTCTTTGTAGTTGGATATCGGGTTTCGGCTGCGTCCAATAACTTGTTGATGTAAAAGATTGGGTACTGAGTTCCTCTGTTATCTCGAACTAGTACCCCACTAACTGCCGAGGTGGAAACTGTGATGTACATGTACAATGGTTCACCATGTTCTTGCTTAGCAAGTATTGGGGGAGTTGTTAGATATTCTTTCAGCTCGGAGAAGGCGTTCTTGCAGCTTTCGTCCCACTTGAATTCTTTGGTTCCATGCAATATGTTGTAGAACAGGAGACATTTGTCTGTCGAGCGTGATATGAAGAGATTTAGGGTGGATATCCGTCCTGTAAATCTCTGAACTTCTCGCTTATTCTTCGGAGAAGGTAGCTCTTGGATTGCCATGACCTGTTTTGGGTTTGCTTTGATTCCTCGTTAGTGACTATGTATCCAAGGAATTCCCCTGATGTAACACCAAAGGTGCATTTTGCCGGATTGAGTTTCATCATAAACTCATTCAGAGTTTTGAAGTAACAGGCCAAATGATCGACGTGGTCTTCGGCCCTTAATGACTTTACTAACATGTCGTCAGTATATACTTCCATGGCTTGCCAGAGTTGGTCGGCACACATTTTGTTTACGAGGCGCTGATAGGTAGCTCCAACGTTCTTCAGCCTGAATGACATTACCTTGTAGCAATAAGTGTTTCGCTCTATGATGAACAATATCTTTTTCATGTCGTCAGGATGAATTCGGATCTGGTTTTATCCCGAGAAGGCATCCATAAATGAGAGAAGCTTATTCCCAGCTATCTCCTCAATAATTTGGTTAATGTTTGGCAATGGGTAGTTATCCTTTGGACATGCTTTATTGAGATCGCTTCTGTTCTTTTTGGGAACGAGTACAAGATTGGCCAGCCATTTTGGATATTGAACCTTGGTGATTGATCCGATTTCAATCAGCTTCTTTACTTCTTCGATCACGGCCTTTGTTCTTTCTAGCCCGAGCTTTCTTCTCTTCTGCTTTTTTGGCTTGTACATCGGATCGACGTTTAGTCTATGACTTGTGATTGTCGACTCGATTCCACGCATATAACTTGATTTCCATGCGTATGTTGCCACGTTCTCTTCATGGAGTTGTATTAGCTTTTCCTTGATAGGTTTACTTAGGTCGATTCCGATGCTCACCACTTTGTCAGATCAGCCAAGCCAATGTTAACAAGCTCGATAGTTGACTGATCGTACTTCTTAGGAGCGGGAGGTTCGGTAAGCACCTTGCTTCCTATTGATGCCGTAATCATGCATGATTTGTTTCTTAGCTTCAGCTCAGCGATGAAGCAAGTTCTGGCCATTTTCTGATCACTCTTAATAGTGTAAACTCCTTCGTTTGTTGGGATCTTAACGCATTGATGATAGTTGGATGGCACGGTTTTCATTGCATGTATCCAAGGCGTTCCTAAGATCATGTTGTAGATGGATGGTTTATCTATAATAAGTAGCTTGATCCATCTCGTGATTCCAGCAACTCGGATAGCTAACTTCACTATTCTGATCGCGTTGATTGTGCATCTATCAAACACGGTCAAAGTTGTGTCCACGAGTTTGAGGTGGACGCTTAGCAGCGCCATTTTATCGAGAGTCTCTTTGAAGATGGATCTACCGAACTCCCAGTATCAATGAGAATTTGTGAAACATCACAGTCTGCAACTTGGAGTTTGACGAGTATGGGATCGTTGTGTCGAAAGCTAACTCCTTTGACGTCTTCTGCGATGAAAGTGATCACCGAATCTAAGACGTGCATGCATTCTTGGATGAGCTCTTGGTTGGATGAGGCGACTACTTGAGCTAAGATCCTTCCTATCTCGGGTGCCGAGCTAATAGCTTAATGGAACTTGATGTCATCCATCATCTTTAACATTGTGGCAGCATTCAAAGTTACTTGGTTTTGTTGTCTTGCTGCGTTTGGTACGGCGGAGTGATCTTGTACCAAAGTGGCGGCTGGTTGTGGACTTGAGAAGTCCCGGGATAGTGTTCTCTGAACACTAGCCAATGCTTCAGTGCACGGTCTGCTGATTTGAGTAGCCAGGAGGCTACTCTCGTTTAGGCAGGATTCCAGCCAATCAAACCTCTCAACGTTCCTTTAATCAGATGCTTCTTGTTATACGATTAGGTTACACACTAAAGTCCCGAGTGTCGGCCATCCCGGTGGTGGTGGTGGAAGGTCTTTCTCCTCCCGAGTTTCCTGTCGACTCTCCTTCTGAGTTTGAGTCGCGTCCATTGTCGATCTGTCCGCTCGACCAGCATGTTCTGGAGGGAGAGGTTCCCTCCTTTCTGGTGAACTTATGGTGATCTCTCCGTCCACCATATTCCTAGTCTCACAGTTTCCTCTTACTTTTGTGAAGATGTCCTTCGATATCCTCCCCACAGATAGCGCCAACTGTTGGAACCGAGTTTAGTATGGTTTGTACTAAACGGTGGTTCCTGATTAAAAGAGTTGGGAAGAATGGGCAAGGACACTTGTTTGTTCGAATTGGAGTAAGAGCTTAGTTAACTAAATAACAGGATTGGTGAAGGTCGAAATGACGTTCTTATGAAACTTCAAATGTCCAAAAAGACGATCCTCCTTACAGAAGGATTGCACCTCTATTTATAATTTATAGAGGCGGTTTACATGTGTAGAAAATAAAGGAAGATTTACAAATCTTATTGATAAGACTGAATCTGTTAAGATTCGAGCTAGATTTGCGGAAGTTTTCCATATCAGAACAGGAAAACTCCCGTTTATTGTATGCTGACGTGTCATCCGACTTCCCTTCAGGTTCGTAGAACCTTTCGAGACGAGATATTTTGCCGAGTTGAATATCTTGTCCGAGTTGAACACTTAGTGCTTGCAACCGGGTGGTTCTTTTATATTCGATCCGTTGTTTTCGGTGGATCAAAGTAGGATCTCAGATAAACAGTAATTATTTGCTTTGAATAAAAAATAAGTTAAATTAAAATAAAAAAAATAAAAGTGAATAAATTTTATGCCGGAAAAAAAGAAATAATAAATTTTACAAAAATAGAAATTATAATGTTAACGGCAAGTTTGTAATCAACCATGATGAAATTAAACGTGGTGTTGATATGTAAGCTTCTTAATAAGAATCACTTCTCTAATAATATGATATGATAGTTTTAAAATTTAAGAGATAATTATATTTCTTAAAATAAAAAATTATGTTAAATAATTTTATTTAAAAAAACAAATTAGATTTCATTAAAAATTAAAATAGTATCAATGAAAAAATGATATTAATTTTTGGATAATATTTAAAATAAGAGATACTTATATTTTTGTATATAAAAAATTTAAGTTAATTAAAAAAATAAATAACAAAAAAACTTTAATCTCATGACAAAAAAATGAATTAAACCTTGCTACAATATTAAATATAGTATTAAATCAAAACAAATATTTTCTTATCTAACTTTTGGGTAATTTTAAAATTTAAATGATAATTATACCCTTTAGATAAGAAATAAAGTGATATTAAATTAAAATATAATAGACAAATTTATTTTAAATAAATGTAAATTATAATATTAAAGAAATTTTTGTAATCAACTATGGTGAAAGTAAAAGTGGGGTTAACATGTAAGCTTCTCAATAAAAATCATAATCAGTTAAAGAATCTTATCAAATCTTTTAAGAGATAAAAAATTGTTTTTAATATTATAAAATATCTAAATCTATTAACACTATGATTTTATCATATATAGAGATTGGAAAACAAATTATAAAGCAAGAAAAAAGAAAATAAATTATTACTCCCTCAATCTAATAATAGTGATGTTTTCGGGAAAACTTTTTGTATCCAATTATTTGAGGTTTTAATATTTCAATGTAAAATTAATTATGTTTGTATCAGTCATATTAGATAGATTGATTTCCAATTGGTTGAATAATTATTAAATAGATTTAAAATAATACATTTAAAAGGGAAAATCAAAAATTAAATGATTTCTTAATATATATGTAAAAACATTAAACATCATATATTATCACATAGAGGAAGTATAGTCAAAATTTATTTTTTGACTCTTCCATTTTTTGACACCTTCAAAATTTATTTACTTGTCTTTTTTTTTCCCGAAAAAACTATATATTAAGATATGAAAATATTACAAAAGGTTCGATGTAATTCATACCAAAAGATGTTTAACTTGGTACAGAACATTAGTACCTAAAACAAAGACATATTAGAGGCCTAGGCCCAACAGAGGGAAAAGAAAGAAACAAAAGAGCTTGATCACACTCGGATTGTAGTTGATTTGTTGTGTCTTCAACTCGGATTCGTGATCTTGATCTAGCTTGATGAGGCTTCAGTTAGTTCAGTCCTTGGCTTTGTGTTCGTTGAGGTGTGATTCTGAGCCATCTCCTCAGTATCGATATTCTCTCTTTGAGTATCAGTTCCTTCAAAGGCATTAAGCATTTCCTCGTTTTCCTCAGCAATTTGGATGTTTAGTTCTGCATCTATCGGTTCTGGAGAAACATCAGCCATGAACGTGTCATGAGGATTGTTGAGAACGTCTTCTATGGTGACTCTGGTACTAAAAGCATTGTGTGATGGAGTAGTGCTAGTTCCAGGACGAGAGGCAAAAGGTTGTGTAGCTATAGTGTCAGTAGAGTACGACCAGTCCGTTGTGGAATCGCTGCTAATATTGCCTGGGACTGGATCATGTTGCTGCGGAGGGGGAAACACCAGATAGTCCTCGGGTGTTGGAACATAAGTGCAATGAGTAGCTCTGTGCGTGAGCTTTTGACATGTTGTACATAGTTTGTGGACCCATTCAAAGTAGAACTGGACAAAGAATCTGTCACCATTTTGACAATAGATACTTTGAAAATACCTAAGTCTATTAGCCAGATCGAATTGAACTTTGACTCTGATAAGAGGTGGCCTCGTAATGGCAAATTCATTAAGATCAACTTCTAGCACTTCACCATCGTAGATGCAATAAGCCTAACAGCTGTTTCAGAAGCATAATGAATAGGAAGATACCTGATCTGCATCTAAATGTGTACCTTGGTTAGCGGGTTTAAGGCTTGATTGTCAGTCCATTTTTCTACCGCCAAAAGCCAACCATTGTAGGTGAGTGGTTGCAGTCTGTATATCGCATTCATGTCTTCTTCATTAGAGAAAAAGAACTGAGCCATCACAGAATTAATCATACGGCCTTTGACAGATGTGTGTAGAAACCAGTCTTTTGGAATATCTTCGATGAGCTCGAAGATATTTTGTTCGAGCGGGTTGACAGTTTGAACCAGTAAGCTCCTTCTGTTTTGTGCTTGAATGTCGTGGTACATTTGCCCCGGGAGGAAGAATGCGGGGTTCTTACGGCCGAGATCCCATTGGTTAAGAGAATTCCACATCTCATTGTCCATTGCATTGATGCTGAGTCGATTCAACTCTCCGGGATTTATAGAAGTTGTGACCCAGGCTTCCCAATATTGTCTCTTGAGTTTTCTTTGAATGATTATTCTGCCTCGGGAATCAGCATACTTCATGTACGTTAAGTATTATTATCCACTTACCTTGACACGCCAAGGTTAACAGGAAGTACTCAATTACTTGTAGATTAGCCTTGGTTTAGACTACCATCCATGCCAGATGGCAGATAGTGATTGTGTATTTTGGGAGGTTAACCACGCTACACGACAATCTAGCTGCTATACATCCTTGAGGAAGGCGAGTAATGATTAGTGATAATCCTCTCACTGTAATGATGAGCGTGTCTGCAATGGAGGCGTTGTTCTGTTTGTAGTGGTGAGGTAATCGAAGCGTTTCTGATATGTAGGTGGGAAATGGGAAAATGATGCGGCCCACTACTATGTGAAACCCATAAAGTCTTCTTAGCCCAAGTTCTCAGATTCCATTTTGAAAAATGCGTCCTTTAATTAAAGGGCCTCGTAGTAACCAGCCCATATGAATTGGTCCACACAAAAAGCCTTCCAGAGGCTCTAGCTTGCTAACTATCTGGTTTGACCATTTTCCTGTGTGATCCAATGTGGCAGTCCCATGGCAAGGTAGTCCGTATATCTACCTTCTTTAGTCACACTTTTAGCTATGGCTCTTGCTTCTTTGTAGTGTTCAGAGTGGATACCTATAAATTTACAATGATGGAATCTTGCAAATAACTCTTGTATTTTGCACAACCATGCTCTGAATTTAGGCCATTTGGCAGGTTCAGTGATAGCCTTCAGAATCGTTTGATTATCAATGTCAACCCTCAGGTTATTCACCCTTATCTCCGCTGCAATTTCCAGTACCCATCGCAAGCCAGAGAGAGCTGTAAACATGTAGCTGGATGTACTAATAATGGAGTGTCTTCCATGTAACAGAAAGTTGTCATCTTCCTTTCGTAGAATTAGCGCAGCTCCACTTAGTTTTGCATTCTTAGACCAAGCTACATGCCATTTAACTGAGTGATACCAAGTAAAATCTCTTACGTGATCTGGCAGACATTGAGTGAGAAACTTCTTGCTGGAACCCTGCTATTCCTTTGTTGATGTCATTTCCCATAAATCTCGTTCTGTTGAGGGTTCCAGGGCTTTGATTTGTAGATTTAGCCTGATATTTTTGATCACAATCTCATTCCTTGTTTTCCAGATTGTCCATAGAATCCATGGGAATGTCCTGATTTGCTTGCTAGAGCTACTCCCAGTTTGTTGATGATGAAATAGGAAACTCATATTTGCAGTTAGGGACGTTAACGAGAAACCAGACTGGGGAGTTGGATGTAGGGTGAGAGCCCAAATTTGTCTGGCAGGGTGGCAAGCAAAAAGGCAGTGGTTGATGGTTTCAGGCCAAGCATCACATATGACACATGTATCATCATCTATTATTTTCCTTTTCTTGAGATTTGTAGCTACCGCCAGTCCATTCGATAGGGCTCTCCAAATAAACATTTGGATTTTCCTTGGCATCTGGATGTTCCAAACTTTACTTTCAAGCATGTTATCTAGCCTGAACGACGATTGACTTGCTTCATCATTTCTGTCTACTTTCAGTTGGGTGAGCTTATATCCGCTTTTGACCGAGTACTCACCAGAGTGAGTCATCCACCATATCCACGAGTCTCTTTTACTCACACAAGGAGGGTTCTCTAGAATTAGTTCATCATCTTTTTCAAGAAAAGAATCCCTTACTACTTGTGTGTTCCAGTTTCCATTTTGTAGCAGGTCAGTAACTTTCAGATTGACATTGAATCTACTCTCTTTACTTATGGGAGCTCTGGGGATATCATTGCAAATCCATTTGAAAGTCCATACAAATGTTTCTTTGCCATCTCCGATCTGTCTAAGTAGACCCTTTGTCAAGAGTTCTCTGCCAAAACAAATGCTCTTCCACGCATAGGAATCTTGAGCTAGATTAGCGCTTGATAGGAAGTCAGTATTGGGATAATATTTTGCTTTAAAGATTTTGGCCATTAGTGTGTTATGATTGGTAAGCAATCTCCAAGCTTGTTTAGCGAGTAGAGCTTGGTTAAAGTCCTCGATAATTTTGAAACCAAGTCCACCTTTCTTTTTGGAATCACACATCCTTGACCACGAAACCCATGAGATTTTTTTCTTATCCTTGTTGTTGCACCACCAGAACTGTGTCATAGCACTCGTGATTTTTTGACATTGAGTTTTAGAGATTCTGAAGCTGGACATGGCATATACTGGGAATGCAGAAGCTACGGCTTTGATCATGATTTCTTTGCCCCCAAAGGATAGGTTTTTAGCAAACCAGTTATCAGTCTTATGCTTCAATTTCTCTGAGATGTACTCGAAAATTTTTGCTCGAAAATTTACTTGTCATTCTATTGTTTGATTTTGATGTTAGTAAATTGCTTAAAATAGTCAGTTTGAACGTGATACAAAAGATAAACATAATATTTGGTAAAATTTTAGAAAAGAAAATATTCTTAAAAACTAATACTACTATCCTTATGTTTTCTTTATAAATCCTCAAACACAAGTTTCAAACTTTCACTATGCAAGTTGCTAAAAAGAAAAGCAAATTGTTATTCATTCACTATAAAATTAAATGATATTTTAGGAACACAGTTTTTGTGCAAAAGTAATTATATTTTAACTGTTTATATTCTCAAATTGATTTTTAATTGGGTAAGTAATTATTAAATATATTAGAAATAATATCTTACATTATAATCTTAAAATTAAGATGGTACCCGTGCTGTTGGAACCGGTTTCAGCACAACGAGTAGTAAAACGGTGGTTACTGATTAATATAGTAGGGAAGAATGGGCAAGAACACTTGTGGATTTGAATGGGAATAAGAGTTTAGTTAACTGAGTAATAAGACAGGTGAATGCCGAATTCGTGTTCTTATTAAACTTTGAAAGTTCAAAAGAAGATTCTCCTTACAGAAGGATTGTGCCTCTATTTGTAGTTTATAGAGGCGGTTTACATGTGTAGAAAATAAAGGAAGATTTAAAAATCTTGTAAGATTGATTATGTTAAGATTCATGCTAGATTTGTAGAAGTTTTCCATGTAAGAACAGTAAAACTTCTGTTTATTGTATGCTGATGTGTCATCCGACTTCCCTTCAAGTTCGTGGAACGTTTCGAGACAAGACATTTTGCCGAGTCAAATATTTTATCCGAGTTGAAGACTTAGTGCTTGCAACTGGGTAATTCTTTTATATTCGACCCGTTGTTTTTGGTGGACCGAAGTAGGATCTCAAATCCACCTCTTACAATTGTCCTCCCCACAGATTTGGAAAATTTTAGTGCCAAATTTCCGAGTCGGAAAGGTTGTTTTATTTTCTAGAATCTTCTATCCACGTGTCATTTTTCTAGTGGGTCATTTGAACAGTTCCCTCGGTTTTACGCAAATCATCATTATTACCGTGTAGTGTCGCTTCGATTACTTCTCGCTCATTCATCATTTCAGCTTTGCGTCTCTTCATATTTCAGTAATTCTCTATAAATACCGTGCCTCTTCTTCTTTTACCATTCACTTTTTATCAGACTTGCTCTGACGACTTCTGAGTTCTTCCATACTCAAATTTTTCTATGTTTTTCTTGCTTCTTTCTTCATTTTTCTTTGAAAATGGGTCTTGACAATTTTAAACTTCCCAATGTTTAGGCCGGTGTTAGTTATGCTCTTGAGGGTTTAAATGTCCGACCTTCTAGGGGTTCCTCTAGGGTTTCTGAACCCTTAGCTTCTCTGATTCATGACATAGTGGAGGTCCCTTCGAGCTCTGGCCGGGAGAACTCGCAGCCCGCGAAGAAGGCGAGGAATGATGCGCCATTAAGGATTGGTTCTCCAAGGAGAGAAGGTAGGAGTGGCTCCGCCCATGGAAAGGGTAGGGGTATGTATGCCTGAATCGCTGAGGACTACCTGGAAGTAGTGGAACTCCGATCTGAACTTTCTGTCGCCAACGAGGAACTCGCTCGTACTAAGGACGAGTTGAAAGTGGAGCGTGAAAACATCCTTAAATTGGTAGCTCAAAATGCGAAACTGTCAGATTTGCTAGATTATGCCGAATCTGATCGGAGTACTGCCTTCAAATCTGCTGAGAAGGCTAATGACATGATGCTAAGAGTGTGCACCGAGTTAGATTTGGTGAGGGGGGACTTTGATTCTCGACTTGGCCAGGCGTTAACCGTTGAGAAGTTAAGAAATTTTGGGGTTCTTCGTGAGCGCCTATCCGACCGTTTCGACCGGATTGCTACTCGGTTTCCCGATCTCGACAGGAACCTCGAGACTCATTTATCGTACGCCCAGTTTATTGGGTCAGTAAACGTTCTTCGATTGCTTTCCAATCGGGGCGTTGACATACTCCGTGCGGTCATAAACTCAATGACTGCCAAAGTGAACGAGTTCCAGGAGCTCGTTAATAAGGAGAGATTAATGCCGCTGCTTCTGGGGGAGTGCCGCTCCCCTCTTTTGTTGTGACAAGGGAGGGCTGATTTCTCACCCGTGCGCACGCATCTCGCATGGTTGTCCCAGTTTTTGAAGTTGGAGAGGCCTCCACTACTGATGAAAGTAGATTCACAGAAGCACCATGATTTTGTCGTGCTTTGTCGTAGTCTTCTTAAGTAGTCGGCACTAGGCCTTTAGGGTTGAATTTTGTGTACGTACTCGGTAATTTAGTAAATGATTTTCCTGTGTAAATGAAACGAGACTTGATAATGAATGAAGCAATTACTTAAATGCTTTTGGCTCGTCATTTTACGAATTGTGGTTGCTAAAATCCTTTTCTTGTTTTTGCGCATTTAGAAAAGTTTTTTTCTCCGTTTAGAGAGTTCGATCTCGTTTTAGCGTTGGAAGAGAACTTTTTGTTATGCGACTTTAAAACTGAGATTTTAGGACTCAATTTGAGTTTTCAGAAGTTCGGACTCAGAAAACGTATTCGTAATACTTGGTCTAAAGGATTTCCAATTATCTGTTCAGAAATCATGTTCAGACTTTATTTGAGATTTTAATCCTGTAATTATGTACAAAGCCTTTCTTTATCATTAAGTGAGATTTCTATCTCGGCAAATCTGTACAGAATCATATTCCACTTTTTGGCAAGAAACTAATCTCGGCATTTATGTACAAAGCTATGCTTTGTCGTTTGATATGTATGGAATTATGTTCTGTCGTTTGGCGAGAAGTTAATCTTGGCATTTCTGTACAAAGCTATGCTTTGTCTTTTAATCTGTACGGAACTATGTTCCGTCGTTTGGCAAGAAGTTAATCTCGACATTTCTGTACAAAGCTATGCTTTATCTTTTAATCTGTACGAAACAATGTTCCGTCGTTTGGCGAGAAGTTAATCTCGGCATTTCTGTACAAAGCTATGCTTTGTCTTTTGATCTGTACGAAATTATGTTCCATCGTTTGGCGAGATGTTAATCTCGTGAACCTGTCCTAAGCTATGTTTTTGTTCTTTGACAAGAACTGTTTCAATGAACCTATCCTAAGCTATGTTTCCGTCCTTTGACAAGAACTGTTTCGAAGAACCTGTATGGAACTTTGTTCCATTGTTTAGCGAGACTTTCATCTCGGGTGATCTATACAAAGCTTTAAGCCTTGTCTTTCCTCTTAAAAATTAAACTCCTGTAGTACGAAAGGTTAATCTCGTAACGCATAAGTTTCTCAAACTTGAACTCGGTGAAATTTGGAATTTGCTTTCCAAGATGATGACTAGGTCTTAGTGGGCAGTTTTTGAGATTTTAGACTCAATGATTGTAAGTTTTTTGAGATTAGGCTCGGCGAGTTTAGAACTCGGTATTTAATATAAGGACTAGGTTCTAGTCATGAATTTAAGAAGTTTAGAATTCGGCAGAATTCATTTGCTTTTAATAAGTTTTTCGAGGTTGAGCTCGGCGAGATTTTAAGAGTCATCTTAAAAGATAACTTTGTGTATGTAAGATTTTGCGAGAATTTATCTCGGTCTGTGACTTGTGAAGACAATGGGTGTAATCCCGTCTTTTTTTTGTAAATGTTGACTTGCGAAAAACAACATTTTCATAAAGTTCTAGTTGGACCTGAAGACTACCTACGTACCCCAAAGGGATCAAGCCAAGACATATTTCTCATTACATAACTAATTAAGTAGATAGTAATGCGTTAAATGACGCATCTAGTTCACCGAGAGGGTGACTTGCTAGTAGTAGTATTGCTTTAAGTTGATAGAATTCGAACTTCAAAGAATTGGTACTCTTCCATGTCGACAATTTTGTAGACGCCTGGTTTGACGGCTTTGAAAATAATGTATGGCCGTTCCTAATTGGCGCTGAGTTTTCCGGCATTGAGTTTGACCGTGTTTTCAAACACTTTTCAAAGTACAAGATCTCCAACTGCAAAGTGTCGTCTGTGTACTTTCTTGTTGTAGTACTTTGCGGCTTGTTGTTGATAGTTTTGTAC
>OVBA01004530.1:0-23166 GCA_900406435.1 Lepidium aucheri
ATATATATATATATATAATTAAGTAATTAATAAATTTACACATACAAATCATCAAGGCCCAGTGGCCTAGTGGTGTTGCCACTTTATAAATCCTCAAGGCACCAGGGATCGAACCCCCTACCTGCAGTATAAGGAGGGGAATTAAAAGCCANACCTGCAGTATAAGGAGGGGAATTAAAAGCCACTAGGCTAGTTGACAAAAAAAAAAAATCAAACCATAAAATAAATAAATAAAACAAACAAATATTACCTAACCCGTGCATAACACGGGACATCATCTAGTCTAGTTGATAACCACATAGCAAACAAAGAAACGTTTTAGAATAGATCATTAACTAACACTTGATTTTATTATTCAGTGATTATTTGGACTGTTGCGGTGTTGGAGATGACGAATGCGACATCGTTGATGGTAGTGACATTGAAACTGAATCAAGGAAGAACTTCTTTATAGTTTACAGATGTAGCATGAAAGTGACAGCGAAGATGATTCATCTAATGAGATTATTGCATTCCAAGTTGGTCAAGCATTCATTGACAAAGATAGTTTTTGAAAGGCAATCGACAAATACGCTATGGATATGAAGAGAAATATACGATACAAGAGATCTGAATCTACTAAAGTTGCAGCTGTTTGTGCAGAAAATGGATGTCCTTGGAATATATATGCCTCCATAAATAGAGATATGGTTGTGAGAACCTTTGTTGGCAAGCATACATGCTCATGGAATGGTAAAGTTAAATTATTAACTTCGAAAAAGATAGCTGATACATTCATTGATGAATTTAATTAAATCCGGATTTGAAAGCTGGTGAGATTAGAAACAGGTTGCCAATCAATGAACGATTTCTAGTGTCCAAGGACAAATGTCGAGAAGCGCGATGAATATGAAGAACAATTTAGATGGATATATGATTATGTTGGTGCACTTATAGAGTCCAATCATGATTCTACAGTTATTTTGGGAACAAAGCCACTGTGTTTGAGAAATTCTGTTGTTGCTTCTTTGCATGAAAGAATGATGGAAAAATGGGTGTAGATGTATTCTTCATTTAGATGGAACATTCTTGAAACAAAAAATTAAAGGTGAAGTACTCACAGCTCTTGGCGGAGATGCTAATGATGAAATGTTTCCAGTTGCGTGGGCTGTTGTTTCTATTAAATTGGGAGTGGTTTATAACACTACTACAAGAAGACTTGGACCTTGGCTTAGGTAATGGTTTAATTCTTGTATCAGATCAACAGAAGGGTTTACTTGCAGCAAGAAATTCCGTTCTTCCACATTGTGAGCATAGAATGTGTGCTAAGCACATATGGGCTAACTTGTACAAGAAATTTGGTGATGAATTAGGCTTTCTTCATATTGCATTTTGGAAGATGGCAAAAGCATATAATATGAGAGTCTTTGAGAAAAGAGTAGAAGACTTTAAGCTTCTAATCATGAAGCTTATGATAGACTTATGCGATGGTCTGCATGTCATTGGTCTAGGTATATAATTTAACTATTACTGTACTAGTTAAGTAAACTTAAGCTCAATTTTAGTACATTGCTTCACCTTTAATTTTATTATTTTGCAGAGCATTTTTCAGAAGTTTTGCTAACAGTGAAGTTGTTGAAAACAATATGAGTAAATCATTTAACAATGTCATCAATGATGCACGATTTTAGCCACTAGTGGGGATGCTTGAAGATATATATTCGGATACATGTCATGAAAAGCAACAATGAGAAGATACACATGATAGACGAATATGAAGGAGAGATTACTCCCTATGCTAAAAATTTACTTGACAAACAAAGAAATAAGGTAGGAGACTGCACTCCAATTTGCAGTGGAAGAGGTTGGTACGAGGTTGATCATGGTAGAGACAAGTATAGTGTCAACGTAAGAAATTATATTTCTTGCACATATCGTCGGTACGAGGGTTAGTGGCATCCTATGCTCTCATATGATTCAGCTTTATGGGCCAAGAGTAGAAATGTTCACACTCCCGAATCAGTTGTTTCCGAATGGTTTTCTACTTTTAAGTGGAAAATGTATTATGAACATGTACTAAAACCTGTAAACGGTATGGAGCTTTAGCCTATGCATAGGGAGGTATGAGTGTTACCACCATCTTTAAGAGAACCGCGTGGGCGAAAAAAATTCCCAAAACGACATCTCGAAGCATATGACACTTCTATTGGTAGACAAACACAACACTGTTGATTTGAGATTTAGCACAACAGACTTTTTAACTAGTGTTTTATTAAATTAGTTTCCTGTGTTCGTCCAATTTATTTTCGAACGTGGGTCGGGTATTCCCGTGTTAGGATCTGAAATTTTAATATACGAACGTTTGTATCCAGTTTCTCTTAATTGATATTTGTTTCTTATTCTTCAACTCCTGAATATATGTTCTTCTTTTTCTGCTTTTTTCTCATACCCACTGTTCCACCACTCCTTTCCTCTATTTATAGATGGATCAAGGGTAGTTTGTAGTTTGTCAATGGACAACATGTGTCATCCCTAGTTACAGGTGTCACTACGCATATTTTCCTGTAGTGTACGTAAACCAGGGGCTACACCTGTTGGTGTTTGTTAGACAGATGGAGAACAGGTGTCATCTTGTACAGGTTAGTCTTTGAGTTTGTGTTATTAAGTTGGACATGTGTTGTTAATGGTCTTTTAGTGGACTGTGTTTATATCGGTCCATATGGCCAAATGGGCCTTCTAATGGCCAAATGGGCCTTCAAATGGGCCTTCGACTATTTGATCTATTTTGGTAAAGGAAAACTATCCTTAGGGCATGCTTTATTTAAATCAGTAAAATCCACACACATTCTCCATTTGCCATTTTTTTAACAACTACCGGGTTGGAGAGTCATTCTGGGTACCAGAATTCAATAATGGATCATGCTTGTATTAAGCGGTCCACTTCTTCATTTACGGCCTGTGTCCGCTCATGTCCCAGTTTTTTTCTTTTTCGTTTGACAGGTTTGAAGGTTGGATCTATGTTCAATTCATGAGTTATTATGTCTGTAATTATTCCAGTCATATATGTGGTTGTCCAAGTGAACGTTGAAGTGTTTCTTTGCAAAAACTTAGTGAGCTCGGATTTTATGTCTGGTGGGAGTTCCGAGCCTATCTCGATGCATTTTTTGCTATCCTTAGGATTGATGTTAACTTGTTCAATTTTTTCAAGAGTATTGCCGACGTCCTTCTGCTTTCTGTCGGGATTTGTGATCATGTAGGTTCGCTCCTTGTTTCTTAGCTTATGTTCAGTGATAAAACACGTTCTAGCCATTTGTTGGTTTCCTTGAACAGTGCAAATTCCTCCGTTAGTTGGGAATTTCAGACATTGATGATAAGTAGATGATACTGCTTTCATAGTGTAAATCCATGGGGTTCCTAGTATTGCGTTGTAAATTGCTAGTTTATCAATGATGAGAAATTTTACCCATGTGGTTGTTCCTCCAAGAAAAGGAGGCAACTTTACTGTTCCGAATGTCATTGTCGTATCACTGTCGAATCCTGTTAATGGGCAAACCGATTATTTTATTCTTATATATTTTAATTCCATCCGCTCCAAATTTTCTTTGAAGATTAAGTACATTGAGATTCCAGTGTCGATCAAGACTCTCGACACGTCACAATCGAATATTCTGTGTTCAATTACTAGAGGATCATTATGCGGTGTGGAAATTCTAATCATATCTTCTTGTGTGAAGCATATGTCTCGGGTAGGCGTCCATGTTGTTTGCATGTTCTCATTTATTTTACTCTAATGTTTCCATTTCATTCCAGCTGCTCGTTTGTAAATTTTAATTGAACGAACTGAGTCATTGCATGCAATGAGTCCTCCCATTATCATATTTACCAGTTTCCAGGGTGATGGTAACTTATCCTTATCATCCTCTCGCATTTGTTTTGGAATGTTGTGCTCTATCGCGTCTGTTTTTGTCGTATTAGCGAGTTCCATCGTATCACCATTGTTATTTTTTGTAGATCCCATATCGTCATTTTTACGGACGTCCGTTATTGTTCAATTTTCCTTTCGATATTTTTCTAGGAGAATTTGCTGTACTTGCCGGCATTGCGAAGTTAGATGACCATACTGCTTATGATATTCGCAGTAGGCTTGTTTATATATAGCTTATGTCTTCTTGTTCCATCTTGAGTTTTGTCCCTTGCGTTCGGGGGTATGCGGAGGTGAGTTGATATCGAAAGTATTAGTCTTCTTCCCTTTGTAGCCTTTGCTGTTCAGTCTTCATGACTCCTGACCTTCATTATCATCCTGTACTTCGGGCGTTTTGTTGATCGTTGATTTGCTGAATCGGGCCCTTCTATCTTCGACCTCGGCGAACCTTGTGGCACGGTGGAGTGCATCTTCCAAAGACCTGGGGACATTGATGTGTAGGTGATCCTTTAAGTTTAAATTCTCACATAGGCCATTGTGGAGAGCAGGTACTGCAACATCATCCGAGACTGTTACTTGAGATACTATTGCCTTAAATCGTTCTAGATATAACCACAATATATCTCTGGCTCCCTAAAATATTGAATACAAATCTGCACTGGTGGTTGCCTTTTGTATATACATCAAGTAATGCTTAATAAAAACTTTGGGCAATTGTTTAAAGCTATCTATCAAGTATGGATCTAGCTTTGTGAACCACTCCAAAGTGTCCCTGATGAGGCTTTCGATGAAAATCTGACAGTATCTTGCATCGTATTCTTGCTGAGTGTACTAAGGTCTCCCCATTGCTATCCCGCACATCGTCAAGAATCGACTGGGATCAGACTTTCCATCGTACATAGGACACTTTATCTTCACGTTGTGCTGGACTTTAATTCATAGTAATCTCCAGGTGAATGAAGTGTTCTGTGTTTTTGTTAGCATTCGATCAATTTCCGGGGCCGAGCTTGTTGCCTTGTGTAATTGCGAGGTCATCTTCTCGATTTCTTCCTTCATTGCTCTTATTGCAGCTGCCTGTTTGTCATGTTGACTGAGAGCCTGAGAAATGAGTTGCACTGGTTCAGTTTGCAATATTTGAAATGCGAGGTCCTCGGTCTGTTCTGATGGCATGTTCGTCACTGGTCTATGTGCGTTCGTCGTTTGCAAGTTCTGACGAATGTAGAGATTAGGAGAATCCTCATGTCGGCCCTCTGCTGCGGAGATTGATTTGCACTTGTCAAATTTGTGCGAACGCGCGTTTCTTCAAGCGCCATTATTTTATTCTAAAATTCCTCGAATTTTTCATTTGTTCGGCGATTTGCTTCTTCTGCTTTCTTTAGAATGGTTTGGAGAAGTTGTGGGACGTCCATGGGTTCGTCAATCGTCTATGGTTATGTAGTTATGCTCATCCTTACGGGTCGCTGTGCTGGATTAACTCTCTTGAGGTTACACTTATCAATAAGGGAAAGTTGGAGAGGGTTTATGAATTGTGCTCGGCTATGAGGAATGTTGTCACAAAGATTCCCAGTCTCGATGATAGGCCATGGAATCCTCCAGACGGTTTTGTGACCAGTTATGACTGGTGGTTCGCAGAACCAAGATTTAGCTTCCGACTCCTAACATTCTTCCTGAGTATTGTCGAGCTTGGAGAATTGCAATGTCTCAACTCGAAGCTGCTAGAATAACGAATTTATTTGGAGCATTGATAGTAGAGTGCGAATCGGGGGTTGAGATAACGACTCAATTCTTTGAGAGATTTGACAGATTTCTGTGCGAGTGGCTTAAAAGGAACCTTCTTCGCAAAGACTAAGAAGGGTCTTCACTTTTTTGATGATCCTAATTCCAAAGTTAGAAATTGGAAGAATCGTTACTTCTATGCTCGCGCTGACGTACCTTTGTTTGTTAATAATTGTCTAAAATTTGAGATTGGTTGGGCCAAGAAACTGGGTAGAACTTTTTGTGTCTTGGTACTCACCGCTTTATACTCCGATTTGAGTCCTTATTATTTATTGTTTTATTGTAGTAAATCATCCAAAGTCACGTCCTCTTGTGCCAAATCATCCGAATTTGGTTGACAGGCTTTTTGGGGTCCTCGGATTAGCTGGAAGAGGTTACCAACTAGTCTTCTTGAAAGGGTTGTTTCTCGTCTTTCAAAAGGTATACTCAGTTTGACTCGAAAATTTTAATTATCATCTTTTCTTTCTCTTACCCATTTTCTCTCTGTCATAGGAACTCTACGTGCCGGGATGGGTGTAGAAGATTTTACTATGCCCAGTGTTATGGATGGTCTTGATGCCATCCTTGATCAATCTTTGCCTCAATCCTATGACACTGTGGTACCTCCGGTTGAGGTTACTGATCCTCAACCGACTTAGACTACGGAGACCGAGCATCTCTGAGTTACAAAAATTTTCAATACCGAGTTGAAGGGTCTCGAGATAAATGATTTGACTTCTGTTATTCCAAATATTAAGCAAGTCGGCAAGGGTTCCAGGAAGTCTTCATTTTCTAAGAAGGTCAAAGTCTTGGAAGAGCCGAACTCTCTTGCCGGGGCTTCGGATTCTCCAAGAAAAAAAAAACCCAAGAAGAGCACGAATCCTGATCTTGGTTAATAAGGTAAACCTTCTGTGATTTCTTTTGCTAAACGCTTAAGCGACAGGGTGATAAGACGTTGTTTGATGATACCACGTCGTTCTGGTGCTCTTCAGATTGTGAAAAAGGCATCTCTCAAATGCAAGGAGCCTGCCATTTGGGTCAAAGCTCGTCCTAGTAAAAGAAACAAGGCTGCTGGTGACATTGGCTTCAACTATAGTTTCAAGGAATCACCTCCTATCATGGATTATGGGACTGAAAGTGCTGAATTGATGTGTCACATACTCTCGAAATCCTTCCTTCTCCAGCTAAGATGTTCAATAGGAAGGAGTATAAAGAAACAGAAAAGTTGTTCTTCTAGGTAAGTCCCTAATCTTTGGTTTCTTTGTTGAACATCTTGAGTTGCTTACTCGTTCCTTGATCTTTTCAGTTTGCTGCTTAGTTAAACTTGGTTATCCTCCATCGCGAGAAATCTTTGGTTGTGGAGGCCAAGAATTCTCGCAACCTTATTGAGATGGCTGACCGTGCAGGTAAATCCCATCTTGAAGCTGTTGAGGCTAAGTCCTCTTTGGAGAAGATGCAGGTTGACTTTGCCCAGACAAACGCCAAGTTGAAAATAGCACAAGAGTGGTCTCTCAAACAATCCAAAGAAATCTCTGTTCTCAAGGATGCTCTGAAATCTGCTAAGGAAGGTTGTCGTCTTGGCCCTCAAGACAGTCGAGAAGGTCAGCTCTGCTATCTCGTTGCTCTAGACTGGTTTTGATGTGTTCAAAGGTAAGTTGGTCCCTTTCGATATAGCATCATCTCTTTGGATATATTGGATATTCACTGTGGTTTACGAGGTTGCTTGTCTAAACAATTTGAGAGATTTCGGCTTCATTCAAGGATCTTGAGCACTGTTTGGAACCTCATCTAGTGTATGCTCAATTTCATGGGTACGACACTCTTCTAAAGAGGATCTTGGCAAAGAAGAAGGAAGTCGACCCGTCCTTAATCTCGTTTGGGTCTGATGGTCTCAAAAGAACCAAGAAGGTTGTTGATGTGGAGGTGGTTACAGAGCTACTCTCCAACGATCTATTTCTTGGCTTTTGAAGTTGGAGAAACCTCTAAGTTGAAAGAGGCTGCCTTAGCTTTGCGAGAGGCTTTGACGTTTGGGGCTGATTCTAATGAAATTGCCGCTCTTGGGACCACTGAGTGACCTAAGGTTAGTATACAAGATTTTGAACTCGTCTCTGTCCCAATTTGGGGTTTCAACGAATATGGCTCAAAGGATGATGTTGTTTTGCCAAATGTTGTGGGAGAGGAGAGGCCTGAAGAATGTGCTAGCAATGAATAGCTTGGGAATGACGAATAGCTCAAATCTTCTTCTTTTTCCCCCTTTTGTTAGAAACGTGGCCCCAATTTGTTGGGATATTTGTGAAGACTTTTGCCTCTATTTTCAATGTATGTATGACAGGTTGATGGCCTTTGTCTTGTTATTCCTGCGTTCAACTTCGGAATAACGCTTAGGTGAAAAATGATTGTTGAAATTGGTATTTAGGAGAATGAGAGCTACGTTTAGTAGAAAGTTTTATGAGGTTTACTCGGCGAGATTTGAAAACTTATATTAGTTAATTGCTTTAGCCTTTAAGAGAGCTAGCTCCGTTGACTCTTTTTAACGAGTTATACTTGACGAGAATTTAAGACTCGGTTCAACTTGAGCGAGATTTTAAGACTTGGCGAGATTATGACTCGGCTTGATTGTGCAAGGATTAATACTTGGCTTAATACGAGTGCAGTTTTAGGACTCACCGAGATTTTAAGATACAACTTAGTTGTGCGAGGTTTTGGACTCGGCTAAATACGAGCGAGATTTTTGGACTTGACAAGATTTTAAGACTCGGATTAATTGTGTGAGGTTTTTGACTCGGCTAAATACAAGTGAGATTTCAGAACTCGACGAGATTTAAGACTCAGCTTTGAGAGTAGGGTTTTAGCCTATCTGAAGAGTTTTAAGTCTTAGAGAAAGTTTTGCGAGATTAGGAGCTCGCCGAGATTTTAAGACCTTTATTTGGAAATACGAAAATATATTTCTTCTTTTTTTTAAGCTCAAAAAGGAAACTTATAATAATTTTATTAAGTTCTAGCTGCACCAGAAGGTTACCTATGTACCCCAAAGGGATCAGGCCAAAACGTAGTTCTGGTTATATACTTAGAAAACTAAACGGCGCTAAGTTGGTGCAACCTTAGTAGAAGTTTCGCTTCAAGTTGATAGAGTTCCAGCTTTGTAGAATCATCTCTCCGTCCATTGTTGCGATCTCCGTAAACTCCGTGTTTTACAACTTTACAAATGATGTAATGCCCTTCCCAATTAGCTCCAAGTTTTCATGCATTTAGCTCCAAAGTGTTCTCGAACACCTTTCAAAGAACAAGATCACCTTCACCGAAATGGTGTTCTCAAACTTTCTTTTTGTAATACTTAGCCGCTTGCTGCTCATAATTCTGTACACGGAGTAAAGCATCATCTCATTGTTCTTCCAACTCGTCGACACTTGTTTCCATTGCATAATTATTGGACTCTTCATTTTCTGGAGAGTGAGTGTGACACAAGTCGATATAGCGGCTTTGGCGGGAGCTAATGCTTCCATTCCGTGAGACAAGGAGAAAGGAGTTCGGCCTGTCAAACGTCTCATCATTGTTCGATGAGACCAGAGTAGTGCATCCAACTCGTCGGACCGACTTCCTTTCTTTTCTTCAAGGCGCTTTTTGATACCGTCCAAGATATGCTTATTTGTGGCTTCGGCTCACCAATTATTTAAGGATTTTGCAGCATAGAATTACTAACTTGGATATTCCACCTTGCACAAAAGTTTGTAAACTTTGCCGAGATGAACTGAGAACTGTTAACGGTAACGATTTCATAAGGCAAACTATGTAACTATGTCGGCATATAATATTCTTCCAAACTAATTTGAATACATATTTTTTTTTATCTGAGAATAACCTTCAGGTTCGACCCACTTGGAGAAGTAATCCATCATTACGAGCATAAACCTCTTCTGGCAAGATGACGACAAAGTTTCGACTATATCCATCACCCAACACATGAACGGGTAAGGCATTATTGATGATGTCAACTCTTTGGTTGGACCATGAATGATATGTTTGTGCCTCTAACATTTATCATACTTTGCTGCATATTGCTGGCAGTCTTGCGCCATTGTGAGCCAAAAGTATCATAAAGTCTGGATCTTATGCACGAGTGAGTGTCCGCTAGTGTAGTTTCCTCAGGTTCCATTATGTATTTCTTGTATAACTCTTTTTCTATCATCTCCATGTACACAAGGGAGTACGGTGCCATTCGCGCTTCTGCGGTAGAACTTTCCGTCGATTTGTGAATAGAAAGCGCAATTTAGCCTTGAGTTGGTGTGCTTTCCATCTGTCCTCTAGAATTTGGCCATTGATAATGTACGTGAGTATTTCATCTCTCTAGTCAATCTTTCTCTATCCTGACCGAGGATTATTAATGATATCCATGTCGGCTTCGTCTGTTATATCGGCAATTGCCAAGACAAGGGCGAAGTCTCCTTTTGGCAAGTTGATACTTGGTCTATCTATACTTTCGACCAGAATAGTCCTCCTTTGAATGGGATCAATTGTTGACGCTAAGCTAAGGCATCAGCTGATAGGTTTTCAGCTCGAGAGATCTTGCTAATTCTGAACTTTAACTCCTTTGTCAGATCTTTAACGACTTCCAAGTATGCTTCCATTAATTCATTCTTTGTATCGTAGCCACCATTGAATTGATTAATGACTACTTGTGGATCGTAATAACACTTAATTTACGAGGTTCTAATTTCCTTTGCAAGTCGAATTCCTGCGATTAGCGACATATATTCGGTATTGTTATTAGAGGATAGGAAAGCAAGTCAGAAGGATTCCTCCAATTTTTTGCAACTTGGACTTTCTAGCTGAATTCCAACTACAAATCCATGTTGTGAAGATGATCAGTCGACAAAAAGCTTCCAAACTTGAAAGGTTTCGTCCAGTTCCAGTAGTTCCAATTCGGGAGACAACTTTAGGAGGAAATCTACCAGGACTTGTGACTTCACACTCATTCTTCTATACTCAATGACATATTCACTTAGTTTTACGGCCCACTTAGTCAACCTTCCCGACTGATTAGGACTATGCAAGATTGTCCTTAATGGATGGCTGGTTAGAACAATGATTGTATGAGAATGAAAATATGGTCTCAACTTTCTTGCAGAAGTGACAACTGCCAAAGCAAGCTTTTCCATTGTTGGGTACTGAGACTCAGCTCTGTCAAGACACTTGCTGGTATAGAAGATGGGATGCTGAATTCCTTGATCTTTCCGGACTAGTATGCTGCTTAATTTTGATGTCAAAACTGCGATGTATAGGTAGAGCATATCTCTTTCTTCAAGTTTTTCCAAAATCGAAGGTGTCAACAAATATTTCTTTAACTTGTAGAATGCATTCTCGCATTCCTTGTCCCATTTGAAGTTCTTGTTTCCTCGCGGTAACTGATAGAATGGAAGACATTTATCCATTGATCGAGATATATAACTGTTCAACGCGGTGATTTGTCTAATAAGCCTTTGTACCTCTCGTGTGTTCTTTGGAGAAGAGTATCTCTTGAACTGCCTTAATTTGTTTAGGATTGGCCTTGACTCCTATCCGAGTTACAATGTATTCGAGGAACTTTTCTGAAATTACTCAGAGGGTACATTTAGTCAGGTTTAGCTTCATCTGGTATTCATTTAACGTCTTGAAGCATCAAGATAAGTGATTTACATGATCCTTAGCTTTCCTAGATTTAAATATCATATCATCGATATAGACTTCCATTGTCTGACCAAGTTGTTCAACGAACATTCTGTTGACGAGTCGCTGATACGTTGCTCCTATGTTATTTAACCCAAAAGGCATGACCTTATAACAATATGTTCCCCGTCAGTTATAAACGAAGTGTTTTCCATGTCGTCTAAGTGCATCCTATTTTGATTATAACCTGAGAAGGCATCCATGAACGAAAAAAGTTCACTCCCTAATGTTGCTTCGATGATTTGGTTGATACTTGGTAAAGGAAAACTATCCTTTGGACAAGCCTTGTTCAAGTCGGTAAAATCTATGCAGAATCGCCATTTTCCATTCTTCTTTGGTACTACGACCAGATTGGCTAACCATTCAGGGTACTGCATTTCAACAATAGATCTCGCATCTGTTAGCTTCTTGATTTCATCTATAACTTCTTTGGTCCTCTCTGAACCTAGTTATTGTCTTTTCTGCTTGATCGATTTATATGTCAAGTCGATATTCAGCCTTTGACACGCTATTCTTGAATCAATTCCTGGCATATCCTTTGGTGATCAAGCAAATGTGGCCACATTATGCTCAAGAAGCCAGATTAATTTTTCTCGGATATCTTTATATAAGTTAAATCCGATGCTGACACATTTGGTAAAGTCTGAAAGATAGATATTAACAAGTTTGAGTGTTGATTTGTCCAATTTCCCAGGAACCAAAGGCTCTGAGATAGCTTTGCTACTGGTTGATTCTGTGATCATGCACGACTTGTTACATAGTTTCAACTCGTCAATGAAACACGTTAAAGACATTTTCTGATCTCCTTCCAGCATATAGATCCCTTTCTTGGTTGGAATCTTAACGCATTGATGATAGCTTGACGGGATAACTTTCATTATATGAATCCATGGGGTTCTAAGAATCAAGTTGTAGATCAGCGGCTTGTCGACCACCAAAAACTTGATCCATCTTGTAATTCCTGCAACTCAAACAGAAAGCTTAAAAGTTCTTATTGCATGGATCAAACTTCCATCAAATGTGGTTAACGTTCTATCCACTGGTTTGATTCTCATGTCAGGTAACGCCATCTGGTCCAGAGTCTCTTTGAAGATTAAATTGACTGAAATTTATGTGTCAATAAGTATCTGAGATACATCACAGTCGGCAACTCAGAGTTTGATGACCAATAGATCGTTGTTCAGGAAACTAACTCCTTCAAGATCCTCCAAAGTGGAAGATATCCCTGAGTCTACTGACTTGAAATTCTCTGATAGAGCCACAGGTTTAAGATTGACCGCAGGTATTAGTTTATGCTTGTACTTTTTGATTGATCGATGGTGTCATCACCAGATTGCAAACCTCCCATGACAACAGCTATGTCTATCCTCGGAGATCCTAGTTCGGGAATTTTGACTTTGTTCCTTGCGCGTTTTGCCTTTTCTGATGTGGCATTTCCTTGGGTTGCCGATTAGTTGGCTACATCTCGCAACGTAACCTCCTTTTTCTTCAGAATCTTGAATTTTCGAGTTTCTTCTTTCGAAACACTTAGTTCGCCTTTACTATACTTTTCAGCGATTAATTCTTGCAGTTGTTTACATTTTAGAAGTCGAATGACCAGTTCGGTTATGGAATGCACAATACTCGCTCCGGTTGTAAGTATTGTTCCGAGATTTCTTCCCAAACGGACCTACAACTTTTCCGACTTGGATATTTGTAGCCAAATTCGTTCTTCGTTTGCTATTGTGTTGCTGCGGTTCTTGATATTCTTCTTTCGACTCTTTCGTGAAATTTCCCTAGAAAAAAGGTCACGACATCCAAGTCGCTCGGCATGAGACCCTCGAAGTTTCGGGCCGCCATTTTTGCCTCCCAATCAGCTCGATCTTTCTTGACCTTGGTGAGCAGCCACTCAGACCCAACTACCCCGGAACCCACCATTTGGTATACTATGTCATCAGCGTCGACAACCTGACCCCACATTGTTAGCGGATCCTAATATCGTCCAAATCACAGATGACCCGACGTATCATGTTGAACCGCTCTCCTAGCATTGTCCTCAACTCGGCTTGATAGTATCTCTTCTCTTTTTCTAGACCACCTACAACCGCTCGATGATGCTTTGTTTCCTGCTCATGCATACTCTCGAGCTCCTCCCACTGAACAACCTCCTTGTCATATTTTGAAAGGGTCTGCCCGCGGTCACTCTTGGCTGCGTCTAGCCTCTCCTCCAGATGCGAGACACGACTAGTTGTAATGACAAGCTCGACATCCACATGCCTCAACTTCTCCTGCTCAAGAGAGAGATCCTGAAACCAAACCTCGGTGCATTTCTTCAAGTCTACATAGTCAGAAGTCATCTGAGATAGCTGGGTGTTCGTATGCAGTGCATGCTCGTACATCGTCGTCACCTTGTTAAAAACGTCAACCATCTGAAAATAGACAACCCCAACACAGTTATCAATGCAAAACATCATAACAATGTCTAACAAAGACACTTACCCAGAAATAGAGCGAAGCGAATTTCTTGTAACCCTCCTTGCACAACAAATTCTTGGGACGAGAAAGAGAAGGACCAGGTACATCGATCTGGCTAAAAAGCTTGACAGCCAGACCCTTCTACTAGTACAAGGGGTCCCCCGCCGCCCACACAAAGTTCACTTTGTACCTACCCTCTCTGGCATCCGAGGTACGTGACCTCTTCGACGTCCTCTTTGCCGCAAATTCTTTCCCCAAACGATGAGCGTACATTATAACAAAAATAAATAAATTAATTAATAAAAAAGGATCCTCGGTATACCTTGTATAATGGCAAGCTTGTACGTCGTGCGAAGACGCCCTTTGATCTCTTTCCAAGATAGAGGTGGAAGCCCTTTGATTTGTGCGAGCTCGTTCTTGAATGCCGTGGATGGAACCGCTAATAGTTAACTGCAAAAACAAAGGCAAAAAGGGATTCAGTTAATGAACAACAATTATACACTAAAGTCGAGCAACCGTTCCACTCGGCAATACCATAATTTGGATTCTTAGTTTTACGGACTAAAGATGGACACCGCGTTGAGCTTCATGTAAAAGTACCGCTCCTTGTACTTATGAAGCTTGAAAGTGAAACCTTGGACAAAGCAGCACCCCGACATTGCGCTAACCGAGAAGGTCCCCTCCTGGTCCTTGTGATGGTTAATCTTGGTCACATATACGAAAAAGCGACATTTTGGATCAATACCAGCCGCATATGAAAGAAAAAGTAGGGTAACCATGTTGTGGATGCCCGAGTTGTGTAGCTGCGATATGGCTATGCGCCGCTTTCTGCAATACGCAACAAGTACCCGGGGAAGAGGAAGCCACAAACCACAACACCTAAAGGCCTTTTCATGTGTGCAAATAAAACCCTTCGAAAGAGTTCACGGTCTCTATTGCGGTTTGGGCACCACCATAACCACCAAAGTGGAGAAGTCGCAATCCTGATGCAGCTTCTCGTGCGAGCTGTTGGTGCAAGTCAACGCGGGATATTTTAGCCACTTGAGCCATGACCAAATCTTCTCCCTGTCTGACCCCTCGACTTCCTCTTGCGCTAATGCCTTGTCAGAGAGAGCCCAGAAATCACTAGCATCTGGAGGGTCACGACGGGGGACCCCCAAACTAGAAGCAGAAACCCGATTTGTTGCCACCAACTTCTCGCTTGTTCTGTGACCACTCCCTGAGGCAACACTGGAACCACAATGACCAGCAATCCAAGCATCACGAGCAGCAAAACCGACGTTGTGGGTGATAGACAAAGCCTCAGGGGAGTCAACCTCCATTAACACTTCGATCGCATCCTTGCTAATCGAAACAAACTCAGAACCGGACTCACGACTCATAACTTGTAGCAAACAAAAATACGGAATCAACAACGACTATTCTAAAACCTAATCAGAAACCCAGCGACAAAAAGCAAGGCAAAATTCAAGCAAAAACCAAAATCGCAAGCAAAGAAATTCGAGAGAATAATGAGTAGTGGAGAGAAAAGCACCTATTGAAGATTTATAAGGGATTAAGATAAGAGAAGAAATAAAAGGTATTTAAGCCAAAAGGGGGGAATTCAAAGCTGTGAGAGTCAAAACAGCGCCCGTCTCCTCTTGTATCTATAGAATCGCTATCACGCGTCATAGAAGTGCAATCAGTCCCATACGCTAATCGATGGATGACACGTGGAGGCAGTCACGCGCCCATGCAAAGACAAAGTGTCCCCAACAAGCAGCTCGAAAAACTAACCATCATTACGCATCACAAACGAGGCCACTCTAAGGTTGCCACATGTAAAGGGAAGTTAAAGCCATAAATGCAGAATAAACGAGTCATTTTGTGTCTCTCAATGCTCGACGACTGCGAAACTAGGGGGACTACTGTTGGAGGTGGGTCTCATTTTAGTCTGGCCTAGTCATCGCGAGACATGGAGATATAATGGTGATCAACCCTTGGACGCGAAAGTCCTACTCGTTGTCGGCATGTCAGAGAGCATTTAATGAACCGGTATAATCATTACCGAGGAGAAGCCGTGCAAAAAATATTAACTGCTCACAGGAAGCCGCGCAGCAAACATTGAATGCTGACAGGAAGCCGCGCAGCAAGCATTAATGCCGACAAGATGCCCAGCCAATCAGGGACTCGGAGAATC
Source organism: Lepidium aucheri (assembly GCA_900406435.1). Lineage (NCBI taxonomy): Eukaryota > Viridiplantae > Streptophyta > Magnoliopsida > Brassicales > Brassicaceae > Lepidium > Lepidium aucheri. The sequence continues at coordinate 15,993 of OVBA01004530.1, forward strand.
TACCTCGGGGGAACTATGAACTAGTGACGGGCCCACACGTTGCAGGTCATCATGATATTCCTGGCGGGAAAAGGAGAATCTTTGAAGGATTCGCCTATAAAAGGATCATTTCTCTCTTTATGCAATAACTTTGTTTATTTTACTTGTCATCCCAAAACTGAGTATCCGACCCTTCATTATAATACAATCCGATTACAGTCAATAAAGCTAAGTGCTAATCCCACCACGAGTATTCCATTTACATGAACCTCCAGAGATCTCCATAGGAATCTTCTTCTCTCCTCTACTCTTAGTATCTTGGTTCATCAAACTCCACCAATAAACATGTAAAATCACATAGATATTCATAAGTTAAGATCAAGAAAACAAGAGTAATTCAAATACCTGATATTGTTCTCAAAAATTTACATATAAACAAAAAATTTCTAAATTTTTGTTTGTTATAAAGTTACTTAATATAAGGTAATAAAGTTTAAATTTTAATTATTTAAAGTTACTTAATTTAAGGTTATAAATTACGATGAATCCAGCCTTCACAGGATACCGGTGCTATGTCGATGGTTCTGGGAAGGATTCAGAGTATTACTCTATCTTTGGTTGGTATTGCTTTTGTGCTGGGCTTGGATGGATCAGTACGGGAACGAGGGGTACTCGTCGTTGTCTATCGTCGGCACGCAGAGTTCAAGGCTTTACTTTGGGATATGTCTTCCCTTCAGCTCTTGCATTTTCACGAAGTAGCTTTTGCAGTGGATTGTTCGGAGGTGCTGTACATGATAGCTGATCCGACAATGGCTGAATTTTCAACCACTTGTAGAGGAGTTTGCTCGTCTCAAATGCCATTTTACATTTTATTTAGTATCTTTTATTCCTCGCGCTTTGAATCACAAAGTTGATTTTCTAGCCCGTAATACTCAAGAGATTTCTAGATATCAGTCTTTTGTTCAGCATGTACTCCAACACTGGTTACCTTATTTGCTCGATTAATTATAGTAAAATTGGTAAAAAAATTATTTTTAAAAAAAATGATTAAATCAAGGGAAAGTCATCAAAAATGTCCTATGAGTTTGCAAAATTATGAAAAATGTCCTGGTACTGTTCACCTCATTGTCCATGTCCATGTTTTGCATTTTTTTTGGTTGAAAAGACTAGATTGTCCCTTGATTTTGGAGAGAATGGCACGGTGGACAAAATGGCACGGAGGATATGTCCATGTCCATGGATAGGAAACTGAACATGTCCATGTAACATTGGAAAAATCATGGCCATATGAGACATATGTCCATGTTCACTTGAATGAAAGTGTACATGTCCATGTCCATTTGAATAAAATTGTACATGTCCATGTAACATTGTTTGACATGGCCATATGTGACATATGTCCATATCCATTTAAATGAAATGGTACATGTCCATGTACCACTGAGTTATCATGGCCATATGAGACATATGTCCATGTCCATTTAAATAAAATTGTATATGTCCATGTCTAGAGCGCGAGGGGTCAAAAGGTAAAATAAAGATAATTATGTCTATTTCTACTTCATCCAGGATATTTTTAGTGAAGGTGAACAGTGCCTCGACATTTTGGATAATTTTGCAAAGGTTTAGGGCATTTTCATAATTTTCTCTTAAATCAAACGTATGTTTTTGTAATATAACTATAATTATTTCATATTTTTTGTTGTTAAATATATTGATAGTTTTTATCAAGAATTTACCACTTTTTAACATAATTATAAATAAAACTAGTGTCAATTATTGTTCAAGTTAACACAAGTTCATATTCATTGGCATCACACTAACTAATTCTTATGTGTCAGTTTTAAAATGGAAACCAAGTTAACATCACTTTTAATTGATGATAAAAGTGTTGATTAGATACAACATTTGTTCAACTGATATAAATTCATATTTTGCGTTGATTATTTTTTAAGTGGTGTAAATCAGTATTAGATTGTATCAATTTTATTTCAATGATGTAAAAGATGTCATAATAATGTCATTTGTTTTAAATGATATTAAATCACATATAATATATCATTTGTGAATAAGTGACTCTATATAGTATTATTTATTTATGATATATTATTAATCGTGTTTTATCATGATTTCATGTAATATGTGTAAAGAGAATCACAAGAGAAAGTCATATTTTGGAACTATTGAGGAATTCAATATTGCTCTACTAGGAAAATAGTTATGGTGTCTTATAGACAAACCTGACTCCTTGGTAGCAAGGGTTCTCAAAGGAGATATTATGTTGGAACTTCAAATTTTCATATAATGGTGTCGGCCAATATTCTGGTGCATTTTTAACAAATCATTAGATACCAGAATGACCATATTAAATGTCCTCTTTGAATTTTGTAATTATCAAAAACTAACGGAGAATATTTCCACTAATTGGGATAATCTATCTCAATAAATTTGAGTAATAATTGTATAGTTATATGTTGGCCATATGTTTGCGATAGCTGATTTTGGTGACTCTCTCTATAACTAGACTTGAGACAAACGTTCCAGAACTACATATTATCATTTTTCTTTTCTCCCTCACAAAGAAAGTTTTCTAGAGAGTATAGTGTAGAGTTTCTAAGTTTGTAGATTCAACAATTTAGTGAAGCTGGCATGGTCTTAGTGTGATTTGAGATTCAAAGGCTCTAATTTTAGCACCTCACTGTGGGAGCTCTATTTGATTCAGGAGAAAGAGTTTATCTCGTGATTTCACGTTCTTGTTTTTAAGTTAACTTGCATTCAATTTCAAAGTTTTTTCCAAAAATTGTTTTTAAAATTATTAGTTGATCTTCATTATAGTGTGAAGTGCTTTGATCGATTATTGGTCTTATATATGAGCCCTACAGTATGAATCCAATAGATCTGAGAATCAGATCAATCAATTTTTTTATTTTCAATTTTACAGAGCAAAACGTATCAGGTCAATCCATAGATCTTAGAATTCTGTTCTTTGTGTTCTTGTGTTTTGGTAATTTTTTGATCCAAAAAGAGAAGTAATTTGAAGCGTATTTGTGTTTGTGGTTAAGACTTGTTCAAATTAGCCAGAATCATTTTCTTGGTTCAAATTAAGCGATCCGGTTTAATAGATTTATTAATCTGTTCAAGTTCAATTTAAGTAAACCCGGTTCAATCAATTCTATCCATAACCACGATTAAAATCTGGTCAAAACTGGTTCCATTTAAGTTTCTTAATAACCATGGTGTATTCCTGGTTCTCATTGATTTTGTTTTGGTTTTGAAAACGAAGTTCAATTCAAATTGACTTCTTCTTTATGTGTACGTCAATCAAAGTCACTTATTTCCTAAACCCATTTCATTCATTTTCATTTACGTTCATTTAAAAAAATCTCTCTCTAAATCATGTTTTACGTTTACGTATAATTATTAATGTTTATCAAAATATTTTTAATTTTCATTATTTTCTTCAGTTCTTAATAAATTTTTCTCATCCCAAAAATATAGTATCGATCTTCAATACTCATATGGTTGATTACGACACCAACACCCTTGTACCTACACAAGTGAATGAATTGACACCACTTGGGAGTGGTTCACCATTAATTGTGAAAGAATTCTTAACCTCAAAAAGGCAGATTTGTGTGCGGTCATTATGGAGACCCACATGGATGAAGAAAATCCAATGGAGTGGTCGTATGACATGGATGTTATGATGCATATATGTATCAACCGTTATATGTTTTGTGCTTACACAAAGTTAACAACCGATGACCATCTTTTGATGGATAATGTCTCCCACTCCAAGGTCGAAGTGTTGGCCCAAGTGGTCTTGAAGATGACATCGGGTATGGAGGTTACTCTCTCCAATGTGAAACATGTACCCGACATGAGAAAAAATTTGATCTCTGGATCGTTGATGAGCAAATGTGGATTTGACATCACTTTTCATCGGATCAGTTGATCATTTGAAAGAATGTGGAGTTTATTTGGAAAAGTTATGTCTCAAGAGGATTAGTCAAAATGAGTGTAATGACAATCCACAACAATGATGGGGCTTCAAGCTCTACAAATGTTGTAACTATTTCCAATAATAGTAACAATTTATTTCCTTATGTGGTTGAGTCTTACAATAATTGGCATATGCGCATAGGACATATAAATTCTAAATGAATTGAAAGATTGACGAATTTAAATCTAATTCCTAAATGTCCAATAAACAAAGACAAATGTGAAATATGCGTTCAAGCAAAACTCACTAAAACACCATCACTTCAAGTAGAAAGAAATATCGAACCACTCGGACTAAGCCACACTGATTTGTGTGATATCAAATTAGTTACTAGCCGAGGTGGAAAGAAATATTTTGTAACGTTCATAGACGATTACACAAAGTATTGATGTGTATATATTTTACATATTAAGGACAAAGTTCTGGAAAAATTCAAAGAATATAAACTTGAAGTTGAAAATTAACTATCATAAACTATAAAAATAGTTCCTAGTGATAGAGGAGGCAAATACGATGGTCTGTTCAATGCTTTTTGTCGAGAACATGGCATTATCCATCAAGCCACCGCTCCCTATTCACAAGAATCAAATGGAGTTGCACAACGCAAAACCGAACTCTAAAAGAGATGATGAACGGTATGCTCCAGGAATCTGGTACACCCCAGAATCTGTGGGGGAAAGCATTGCTTACATCAAACATTATATTGAATAAAATATCACATAAAGCTACGAGCAAAACACCTTACGAGCTTTGGAAAGGTAAAGTACCTTTGTCCAAATATCTCAAAGTGTGGGGGTGTCTTGCGAAAGTTTTTGTACCACCTCCTAAAAAAGCCAATATAGGTCCAAAAATCGTGGATTGTATTTTCCTCGGTTATGCATACAATAGTAGTGCTTATCAATTTTTGGTATGGCATTTAGAAAATTTGGATACCCACAAAAAACAATAATAAGGTCTCAAAATGCTTCATTTTTCAAAGATGTTTTCCTATGTAAACTGATTCAATCCTTGAAACAACCACGTGAAGAACCAAGCTCTCCCAATGCAAATCAAGCAAGCACATTTGGTACAAGCATACGAGATCTCGAGCCTATCATTGAACTTCGCATAAGTAAACATCCCAAAAAGAAAAATCTTTTGGTAGTGATTTTCTAATGGTGCTTCTTTTAGAGAATGAACCTCAGACTTTCTCTAAAGCGATGTCCACACCTGACTCATCCTTTTGGAAGGAAGCGGTCAATGGTGAGATAGACTCCCTCCTCCAAAATCATACTTACGAGAACACTGACCTACCAGAAAGGTTTAAAGCACTCAGTATTAAATGAATTTTTAAACAAAATTAAAAACTGATGGCTCTATTGATAAATATAAAGTCCGCCTTGTGGTACAAGGTTTCCAAAAAAAAGAAGGTTTAGGTTTCTTTGACACCTATTCTTCGATGACAAGAATAACTTTGATATGTATGTTAGTCGGTATTACTGCTTTAAGTGATCTAGAAATACACTAAATGGATATAAAAATTGCTTTTCTGAATGATGATTTAGAAGAAGAGATTTATATGAAACAACCCGAAGGCTTTGTCGTTCTTGGACAAGAACATAAAGTTTGTCATCTTGTCAAATTGTTGTACGGGTTTAAGAAAGCACCAAAATAATGGCATGAAAAGTTGACAATTTCATGATGACAAATGGGTTTAAAATCAATGAATGTGATAAGTGCATATAAATGACACAATCTCATAGTGCATTTTTTTTGTGTCTCTACGTTGATGACATGATCATTCTCGGTAGTAACAAAGACATAATCCAATAAATTAAGAACTTTCTTAATAGCCAATTTGACATGAAAGACATGGGTTTTGCAAATGTCATTCTCGAGATTAAATTAACACGTACCTCTGAATGTTACACTTTGTCACAAACTCATAACGCAGAAAAAATTCTGTAGTGGCTTAAGAATTACACAAATGGTACCTCAAAAACTCATGTGGACCCTCACCTTCACCTAACCGAAAATTCGGGTGAAGCAGTCTCACAGATTGAGTATGCGCGTGTAATTGGTAGTCTCATGTACTTGATCAATTTTACTAGACTAGATTTAGCTCATGCAGTCAATGTATTGAGTCGCTATACCAGTAATCCCAGTCATAAACACTGGAAGGGCATAAATAGAGTATTGAATTACTTACAATATTCTAAAATTTATGGCATTCACTACGGTAAAGAACCGGTAGTGCTTGAAGGATACAATGTCGCCAATTAGATTTCTGATTCCAAGATTTCCATGTCCACAAGTGGATATGTATTTACATTAGGCGGTGCAGCGGTATCTTGGAAATCTTCAAAACAAACTCTGTTGGTTTGATCAACCATGGAATCAGAGTTTATTGCTCTACACAAGTAAAGCTCCTTGCAGTTTTGTACTTTTTACCAATTATCAATAAAGACAACACGTTTTTTTCTCTAAAGTATTTGCCGTCTATTCTCTCTGAGGAGTCGAGAGTTAGCCGAGATCAAGCCTTGTTGAGGAGTCCAAACCTTGATCAGACCAAGATTATCAAAGGAATCACCACCCTCCTTTGTGGTTCTCATTCGCCATCATCCGCAACACACCAACCGTAGAGGATCGACTCTGTGAAGTCTTCTCCAACGGTTCCACCATCTCACGGCCATAAGGATTGATCCTTTGTGGTATTCTTGTGGTCTCCACCAAGCCTAGTCACACGGCGAGGCACATATCATAAGTGCTAGTTCAACGTTCTCTATAAACTTAATGCTACAAAACAAGTGGTGAGAAGCACATGTGTCAATAACAAGAGAGTAAGACGGTTTCTGAGTTTATAAGTGCTACTTCAACGTTCTCAATCAAGTTAAGGTTACTAAGCAAGTGGTGAGAAGTACATGAGTCGACAAGAGATTTAGACGGTTTTTGAGAATATAAGTACTACTTCAACGAACTCAATTAACTTAATCTTACTAAACAAGTGGTAAGAAGCACATGAGTCAATAAAAAGAGAGTTAGATGGATTTTGAAAGTATAAATGCTAGTTCAACGTTCTCTATCAACTTAAGNTAAGGTTACTAAACAATTGGTGAGAAGCACATGAGTAAATAACAGGCGAGGTAGACGGTTTTTTAGAGCATAATTGCTAGTTCAACGTTCTCTATCAACTTAAGGTTACTAAACAAGTGG
>OVBA01004531.1:0-23166 GCA_900406435.1 Lepidium aucheri
ATCTTCTATTCATCAATCATATTTGTTCCCTAACAGTTGAATTCTAAAACATTAGAATCCCTAAATCGGATCTAAGATCTACTCAGACATTGAACAATGAACAAATCAAATCATGATGAACTGAAAGTGAAATTGCATTAAGAAATAACAATAGGGTTCAGAAATTCTTCTCAAGTATGAAGATCTTCTTCCTAGCTTACAAACTCCAAAACTGCTGTGAAAATCGTTCTTCTTAAGCTCAAAGACGACTTACAAAAATAAAATAGGAAAAGAGTATTTATAGGTTTCAAAACAAGAGCTGAAAAATCGTGAAATTAGGTTTCTTCGAAGGGTATCGATCGATCGATCGATCCTTGTGTTGATTGATCAATCGTTGGATGTTGAGTTGATCCCTCAGAATCCAAGTCGTTCTTCGTTAAAGCTTTCCTCGTTAAAGCTTTGATCAATCAATCGTTGTGATGACCGATCGATCCTTCCTCTCGTGGAGAATACCATAAAATGCTTAAAATTATCCAAAGTCCACCTTCAAGCATGATTCCAACTCTGAACGTTTTTGACCTGAAATCTCAACAAAAAAAAATCCCCAAATATAACTGTATTAATGAGCTCAAAACTGACAAAATATGAGGAACACCAGACGGGAATTAGGATTACATGATTTTGCTTTGTGAATCAAGTTCTTGGTCTCAGACTAATATGGCTTATAATAACTAATGGTGGGTCATTATGGGTGACATGGAATAAGCAACATTGGCTAAGAAACATGTGTTTTTAGGCTGTGAAATCTCGGCCTCTGGATTCATGGTTGTGGAAGAAATTGTTGGGGTTAAGACCCCTACTACACAACCCGTTGAGTGTGAAATTGGAAATGGTACATCGGCTAGCTTCTGGTATGGCAAATGGACTTCATTGGGCTTGCTCATTGAAATCCTTGGCTCCTCTGGACCACAAAACATCAGTATTCCACTCTCAGCAACGGTTAAGGAAACTCTCTCCACAACATGAGAGAGTAGCAGACAGTCATGGTCAAGTGTGGTGCATGCTTTGCAAGTCTACCTTATAATTTTACCTCCCTTACACGAAACAGAGCAAGACAGGTTCCTCATTACCCACTGTGGGAAACGTCACTACAAATTTTTCAGATAACTTATGTGGGACATAAATAGAAGAAAGGAACAACTGAAACAGTGGGTAAAATCCATTTGGTTCACGGGTCACACACCGAGACAAGCTTTTACAATGTGGGTTGTCAACCAAGATCGCCTTCCTCTCCGCACTCACCTTGTAGCATGGGGAATGAACGTCTCAACATTATGTTGTCTATGCAACTGCTATGGAGAAATAAGAGGTCATCTATCTCAAAAATTTGGATCATGATACTAGCAAGGCTCAGACTTCTCCAAGTTACCTTTCACTCGTGGAACACCCTTTTCCAATATACTAACTACTCCACCGTCACAGCCTCTTCTCTATCGAAGAGGCTACTCTCCCAAGACACAGTTGACATGATTTGGAGAGAAAGAAATAATCGGTTGTTTAACCAATAATCAATGCCACCAGAAGTTTACTAGGATTGATAGGCTCATTAAAGACACCATTATCTCTAAAGGCACCTTAAGGCTTTTAAAAATGCTATGTCTTTATGGTTAGCTAGATTGTAATCTTGTCTAAGCTCTGTTTTATCTCCTCCCTGTTTTTTTTGGCAAAGGAGTGGAGACTTTTGGTGTATAGCTAACCTTCATATAATGAAATTCACATTCATATCAAAAAAAGGTTGAAAGAAAACACACAATTGAAAATTTTGAATTATAGGCACCACCGATAGATCCTAGATGTGTGTAATCAACTGTGGGTTCTTTGCTAAAGGTGGTGGTGATACATTCACTTTGTTTGAGTCATGAATGGCAACCCAATATCTAGACTTCAACAATGTAGAAAGAAACAAATGTAGAACTTAAGAGTTGTTGAAGAGAAAACTAACAAACTAATAGAATGGGGGCATCTGTTAATTTTAACCAAAATATTATACTATTTAACCAAAAAATACACTAATTTTTTTAGTGGTGGCAACTGCCCCCACTTTTTTACATGTAGATTAATCTCTAAGTATAGGTGACATTCTTTGTGTATCCCCCTTTCCCTTACTAATTAGCCACTAATTTGTTATTTGTTAGCGATGTGCTACCAAAATTTCATTGACATTATGGTAGCTAATATGTGGCTAATCGATTGATTTTAGTCACCAACAAAATATTAGTATCTGATTTAACATTTTTTGTAGTGTAAAAGTCTCCTTACCATATGCCAACCCTGAATTTTCCTGTTACCCTTAGACGTGATGTAACTTAGCCTATCTTTTTACTTCTGACCAAACTAATTCAGAAATCTCAAGTATTTACCATAGCCACCCGTATTTGAAAAGTTTAAAATCATTTTCTCACTCTCCATGTTCACTTGGTATACTTTGCTTTCAAAGTAGAAAGTAGATTTTCTATATTAATAAGTTAGCTAGACGCATCCAATTTAGGAAGAATTAGGAGACATCGGAAAATAGTAAATGTGAAATATCTTGACCTTCAAGGCTAAGTCTTATCCCATGTAGCTCTTGTGTTTATTGTGCCTTGGCTAACTATTAACATCACGATTATATACACATTCTTTTAATTGTAAATTTATAAAATATAAAGCATTTTAATACCATCATTTATTGTGAGAATTTAGAATCTTGAAGATTTAGTCTGGGAATGACACTAATTTTATAAATATTTCCATGGAGTTTGGTTTTCTCTAAAATATAGAAAATTTCATGCGGTGAAGATTTTCAGGTCTTAGTGTTACGAACACATTTGTTAATGTTTTTACAGAGTTATAAAGCACACAAACTGATACCAAAATTTTACTTTATTTGTCAAATCCTATTACATTAAGATAACGACGTAGTATAATAAGTGTCAATTCAAGTGGGAGTGTAACTAGCAATCAGAATATGATAGACTACTCTAATACAAGTCAAATCGATTCAATGATTTTGTTATCTGTCAACCTAAATGGACAATCTAAACAACTGGAAACAAAAATAAGAAGCAAACTAGCAAATAAAAATCTAATTAAAAAATAAAAATACAACGGGAAGAGTGCAGTGAAAACAAAGTTGTAGTGAAATCAGAGTGCAGTGAAAACAGAAAAACAGTACAAAGAACTAAACAGTGGATGAAAAAGAAAGGTTCTTGAGGGGTGGAGATCATGGACTAGTGCTTCACTTAAATCTAATAAGTCGCTTAAGAAAACTCAAATAGAGCGGGTCTCTAGACAATTAGTTTGTAACTAATGAATTCACTCTCGTGGCAAATAGTCTCAGATAAGTTATCAACATACCTTATCATCATAAGCGTTTAACAACCTAACTAGCATTAAGCAACAACTAAATCGAGCATATAAATACCTTAGACATTCAATCTCTTCAGCTAATAATGTAAATTTCGGAAATGGTAAAATCAAACAATTCATCACTTCTTTCGGGTGCTAAAACGTCTAAGAACAGATTTTAATTAATCATAAAGGAAATTTAAGAGATCTAAGCTAATTCTACTCTTAAGCGACCAAGAAAACTTAAGATCTACGCTGGTGTAAACCATTACCTCAAGAACTTTAGCTAATCTACTCAGAAGCTATTGGTGAAACAATCAAAGCAAAAATCAAAGTGAAAATCATGATCATAGAATTGAGAATAAATAGTCTTGAATGAAATTAAACTGAAATTGCATAAAAGATCATAAAACAAAAGTAGAATTTTGTTCTGGAATTACAAAAATGAATAAGCTCAAGGTTCTTGCACTAAGTGGTAAAAGTAAGATATATCTTTTCGTGACACTGAAAGGGATATTTATAGTCATCCCCACTAAAACATAAGAAGTCCAAGCTAAGAAAAATCCATAAAATAGTTAACCCAACCTCGTAGGTCGAATCAGATGGTTGGACTTGTGAAAGTATAACCAACTCGCCCCAACAACTACGGTAGCCCATCGACACTATCCATCAGCTGGCATGGCCCATCGACTCGATCCGGTCCCCTACTCCATTTTGGGCTATTGACTTGACTCAATCCGCAACATCGACTAGATTCATCACTATGTGTGGTATCTACGAGTGGTGAGCATGATTGACCCAAACAGCCGGCTCGGAGGTCTGGTCTGAGTAGTTCCTAAAACATCCGTCCTTTATTCCTTTTTGGCTCAAAAATGCATTCCCTTCTCAAGTCCTACTGTTTCTTCTCATCTCTAGTCCAAACTTTACTGAAAATAGTCTGAATGTAAAGTGCATGTTATTCAATGCAAACTATGCAAACAAAATGAAAATGACTTGAACCTGATGCAAATGCAACTGATATGTATGCAAAACGAACTAAAAATGACACCTAAACCATGTTAAAATATGTGCATTTCAACTCCCCCTAGCTTTGACCTTGCTTGTTTTTAAGAAAATGCATAGAACTAAGCTGGAAATGAGGTTGCAGACAAATGGAATATGTTAATTCAAACAAACAACTTATCAGACTGAAAACCTGTAACCCAGAAGTGAACCCATGTCACACTAGAAATGCCATACTATACTTGCATCTGAGCTTAGCATCCAATCCTAAAATCTCCAACACCTAAGCTAGACTCTAAGAACACATATTTGAATCCTTATTTCTAGAGGTGAATGCCTCAAGAGGGACTACTGATCAATGAACATATGATTCAAATTCTTTGAACTTAATTTGATTTAAGCACAATTATCTTTTCTTATTTTGGTTAAGTTTAGCATAGGCTCATGATTTTTAGTATCCGCAACTCGACCAATCAAATGTCTGCTTCACATCCCTTTTGAGGATCCGCAAATATGAGAAGGATGCTTCATGTCCTTCTCTTAGCTTTCTTGGTGAGACACAAAAATGTACGGGTTTACACACATTCTCTGTTCAGCTTATGCGTCATCAAATAAGCGGAATTTGTAAGAAATCACCTTTAATTCCAACTAAGTTAAGCTCAAGGGAGGAAAGCATTCATTTCATATCTAGGCCCTAATTCTGCGGTTTAAATTCAATTAGAAGGAAACAAATCAGGTTATGACAAGACACAACACAAGCATAGGTTTTCTAGGCGAACGATCCACCCATCATCTTTCTAAAGGGAAAAACCGCCAGTCCAGAGAGTTCACCATGGTTACTAGCCAACAACCTAACAAGATTTCCTTTCCTTAGCAAGATGATTCCCAAAACACAAGTGCAGCTAGACTCAATCCTATGTGAATGCAACTACATGACACTCTTTTTATGAAATTTTGAAATTCTTTATCGATTCTATTTTGTATTTTTCTGTGTCTTATGTGAATGCATGTTCTACATGGAAATTCAAAACTAAGAAAGACAGAAAACAATGTTAATATCCCCTATGACCCTCTCTAAACTTAAATCACACAGTCCCTTGTGTGGATAAAATATTGAAGGAAAATTTTAGATCAGCAAACAAAATGAAATATGCAATAATGTGTACAAGATGAGTTCAGAAATTGTACCTCACCAGAACAAGACCCACCCTCTTGGATCCATATCCATTCTTTCATCGTAGGGTGGTTACTTGTGTTGTTGTTCTGGTGGGAGAATGGAGAACAAATATGATCCCAACGGATCCAAAAAGTTCAGTGTTGTTTGTGATGTGAGGTTCAGAGATTGCACCTCTTTATCAGCAAGTTGTGGCTCAGCTCTTGCATTTCTCTGCCTTTGGGTTCAACTCGATGATCTCATTCAAGCGTGTGGATCCGAATACGTCTGGTAGTTCAGCTATGGGGTTCTTTTAGTAGCATAATTGTAAACCGCACTACCAGATTCGACAGAGTGCTCGAACTGCAAAGTCAAATTGAGGTCAAACTGCAGGAAGTACGACGTCGTCTCTTGTTTCTGAGGTTGTGGCATTGTTCTGTGGCGTGTGATGATGCCCTATGGAGTTGCTCTGACAAGGAGTACCGTCAGGTTTGTCGCAAGGTTGAGGAAGACCGTCTGAGAGGTGATGGAGTTGGTTCTCTAAGGTCTGGATGAGTTAAATCTCTGTCTTGTCAAGAGCGAGAACTGACTATGAAGTCCTTGAACTGCACCTTAAGTAATTTTATTTTCTTAGTGTTCCACTTGCAAAATCTTCGCACTAGACCAATGTGTTTGTGAGCTACTTTCACACCCTTTCTCATCCACGGGTGCGTGTATTTGTCAAAATAAAAGCACTCTGGTGCGTCGTCATACGTGTCTGTTGGCGTTTGCCCTTGTTCCTAAGAATCTGTGTGGGTTCATTTTCTATATAGGAGCTCTGCTGGAGGGATTAATGCGATGTCACCCTCCATCCCAAGTGCAGTATAATCTACATTATAAAGTGCTATGTTGGATTCTTTTCCTGGACCCGAGTGAGTGAACTTGTACAGCCATGTGCCTCCTAGCGGTGCTCTTGAAAAGAATCAATTCTATTGAAGAAATGTTGTGTCGATCTTTTCCAGAGGGATCGCTTTTGTTTTTATCATAACGTCACACGCTTCGAGGATTCTTATTATGATATTATGATCACACCAATGTGAATAATCCCAGTAGTCAGCTGTTTCATCAGTGCTTTTGTGAACCCTATGTCGTTTACTTCCCCCTTAAACCTTCTTCTGTAGTCGACAGAATTATTGACGACCTTGTTAAGCCCTTTGTTGATCATCTCGAGTTCGGTTAGCCGCACATTCCCTAATTTTTTTTGGCAAGGCATGTGCTAGCAACCGCCTTATGAAAGTATCAAATCGCGAGATTTCTTTTGCTAGTGCATTTATTGTTAGACGATGTATCATACAATTCAGGACCTGCTATCAACTTCCATAGATAAGCTAACTCTTCTCTATCGAACTCAATGTCGAGTCCCACACATGTTAGAAGTTCAAAAAGATCATTGAACTAGTTTGCCATTGTAGAACTCTTCATGTTGTTCACTTCGAAAGTCAAGGTTCCGAATCCACCTTTTCTTTTCTGCATCTCTTCACTAACAGAATACTTGTGCAATTCAACTGAAGCTAGTTTCCGATTTATAAGATTCTCGGTCGTTAGTCGCAAACTGCATTAACCCGCATGCCTTTAACATAAGGTTGGTATCCTTAGCGATTCATAACTTCACCATCGTTTCTTTATGAAGGTACTTTGTTCCCTTGACGTGCATTTGCTGCAAAGCATGCATTGCTTCTTTGTAACTCACTTTCCTCGGTACTCCCTCACTGTCGAAATTGTTAATATTGTCATCTCCCTCACCAAAACACTTATAACCGTCTAGCATCTCGTCATCTTCTTGGTTATCTATAATAGCCTTCCCTCTGTGGATTCTTCTCGCCTTTGCATTATGTCAATAACCGAGTTGTCATCATCCATATTTATTGGAAAACCTTCTGCCATTGAACGCGTCAACCTCCGCTTTGAAGAAGTTTGACCTATCTCCTTATTTTTGATTTTGTATGACTCACTGTGTGGCAGTTGTGTTTGGCGGTTGTGCATTTGGCTCGAAAGTGGACCTTGAGCTGATGGTTCAACTTGGACAACATGGTTGTGAGTGCGACTCGGAAATATACTTTGGGTTGGTGGTTGTCATGGTGGTTTGAATCAGAGGCAGCGCGTGCAACTAGGATGTGGAGCCCGTGTCAGGAACGACAGCTACGTTTGGGCTCAGAGGTTGAGTTCGAGTCAAGAACAATGGCGGTTGCACCCGAAGTGGACACCCGTGATGGTAGCAGCAGCAGCTTAGGCTCAGCTCAACACACGGAGTTACAAATCAAGTCAAGAGCGGCAGCTGTACTCGGAGTCACGGATCGAGTCAAAAAGACGGTTGTACTCAGAGTCATAGATCAATTCAAAAAGATGATAGCATTTGCAACTTTTTAAACTCATGGTAGATGCTCCAACTGGTTTATATAATCTGCAAGAAAGATGAACTCACGAGAAAAGATGAATATGCTATGAAAGGTGAATGCTTTCATGTGTAGGGATAATGAAATATAGAAGTGCTGTTATAAAACCAAAGGTTATTGGAAACCAGTTATGATTTGCGAGAGTTGCATGTGAAATAGTGGAGCCAAAGAAAGACATCAGCTCAATTCAATTGCTTTTCCTTTCTAAAACATGTGGGACCAAACAACTTCCTATCTATCCGTGACTCACTCAAGCTCGTGTATCTGCAACAATTGAGACAAGAAGTGCAAGGGAACCAATGATACAAAAATCTGGTGGACAATCATGTAGGTCTCCTTTACTGCTCGAGTAAAAAAATTTATCCCCCAAATTGAAAACTGGATTTCGTCTTTTGTTAGCCCAATCGTCGACTCCACATTCCAGTTTGAGTTGAAATCTACTTTACCAGATTCCTAAAATGAATAATCAAAACGAAAGAAATAAAAAGAAAAAATCTAAAATTGAAAAATCTTAATTAAGTTATTTACAAGGATATCATGGAACTTTCTCCCAAGTGAGCTTGTTTAGAGTAACTGAGCTTGACTTTCATTCCCATCAGAGGTGGGGTGGTTTATCTAGAGAAACAGATATTCTCTCGGGAGTATGCTCATCAGCTAGGTAAGGTTGCACCCTCTGCCAATTCGCAGTAAAATATTCACCATCTTTGTTGATAGGACTTATAGCTCCATACGGTAAGACTTCCTTGACCTTGAAAGGACCGGACCATCTTGATTTTAGCTTTCCAGGAAACAACTTGAGCCTCGAGTTGAACATCAGCAAATGATCACCAGCTGTGACCCTCTTGGGCGCAATCTTCTTGTCGTGAATGACCGTGGTTCTTTCCTTGTAGATTTTTGCGATCTCATAAGCTTCAAGTCTAACTTCTTCTAACTTATATAGGTCCATAAGCCTTTTCTCCTGAGCAGTCATGAGATCAAAATTCAGAAACTTTGTTGCCCACAACGCTTTGTACTCTATATCAACCGGTTGGGCATTTGCAAACAAACCGATTATACTCAAAGATTTAAAGTCTAGCAAAATCAAAATAGCAATATTCTCGGGTCATCTCTATGAGCATCTCAGAGGTAGGATTGAATACCCAGATCAAATCAGAGTTTAGTCTTTGATATATTATCAAAATTATTCACGCCAGCGATATCCCATATACATTATGATCTTGATGAGATCGATACAGCATCTAAAATGGATATCTTCTAATTGGCATTTTGAAAGTTGTTTTGTAGGCCCACAGTGTGTCATCTAACTTGACTACCCAATCTCGCTACTCTAGCCAGAATGGCTTTAATCTGCTTGGTTGGGACTTCTACCTGACCACTTATTTATGGGTGATAAGGTGTAGTTACCTTATGCTTGACTCCATACTTCTTCAACAAATTCTCAAACAGCTTGTTAATGAAGTGAGATCCTCCATCACTAATCACAACACTTGGAACTCCAAATCTGGGGAAATAATGCTTTTAAATAACTTCAACACAACCTTAGCATCATTAGTTGGACTAGCAATGGCTTCAACCCACTTAGAGACATAGTCAACTGCTACCAAAATATAGTTGTTCCCATGTGATGGTGGATTGGATGGCACCATAAAATTGATCCCCCATCAGTCAAACACCTCAATCTCAAGAGTCGGATTCTGTGGCATTTCATTACTCTTGCCGATTTTGTCCATCTGTTGACAAGGATCACATTTGGAGATGAAAGCTTGAGTATCTTTAAACATAGTTGGCCACTATAATTCAACTTCTAGAATTTTCTGAACCATCTTGTATGTGGAAAAGTTTCCACCAAATGCTGATCTATGACAGTGCTCCAAAACATTCTAAACCTCTTCCTCTGCTATGCACCTTTTGAACAAACCATCAGATCCCTTCATGTAAAGATAAGGTTCATCCTAGAAGTAGTGATTCACATCTCTAAACAATTTCTTCCACTGATAGGAATCCAAACTCCAAGGCACTTCATTGACAACAAGGTAATTCACCAAATCTACATACGAGGGAAATGTAGCTCGAGCAAGCGTGTTCCTAATCTGATAACAATTTTGCACTACACTAAAAGTTACGAGCTGCTCTTCTAACATCAAGTCATCAATTGGAATCGAGTCTTCTACCATCATTCTTGACACGTGGTCAGCTACACCATTTTCTACCCCTGAGTTATCCATAATCTCCATATCGAACTCTTAGAGTAGTAGTATCCATCTCAGCGGCCTTGGTTTAGCGTCTTTTTTCTTCATTAGATACTTTAAAGCTCATGTTCCGTACGCACAATCACCTTTGATCATACCAGATATTATCTAAACTTCTCGAATGTGAAGACTAATGCAAGAAGTTCTTTCCTAGTAGTTACATACTGACTTGGGCATCGTCAATTTTTCTGCTTGCATAATAGATCGCATTTAACTTCTTGTCTTTCCTATGCCCCAAAACTGCTCCTACTGCATAATCACTTGCATCAGACATGATCTCAAAGGGTAGAGTCCAACCAGGGGCTTAGACTATTGGTGCATACACCAAAGCTTCTTTTATCTTCAAGAACGCTTCCAGACACTTGGATTCAAAAATGAACTCGATTTCTTTGCACATCAAGCGAGTCAACAGTCTTGCAATCTTAGAAAAATCTTTGATAAATCTTCAATAGAACCCAACATGACCCAAGAAAATTTAGATATCCTTTATTGTCTTATGAGGATGCAACTGAACCATGACCTCAATCTTGACTTTACCAACCTAAATCCCTTTTTCAGATATCTCGTGATCCAAGACAATTCATTCTCTGACCATGAAATGACACTTCTCCCATTTCAGCAACATGTTCGTCTCCTGCTAAGTACCGTTCACAAATTTGACAAACAAGAAGACAAGGAAGAGTCATAGACAGAGAACTCGTCCATGAAGACTTGACCATCTCATTAATCAGATCCAAAATATAGATGTCATGCAGTTTTAGAAAGTAGCATGCACATTACACAAACCAAATGACATTCTCCTATATGCAAATGTACCATATGGTTAGGTGAATGTCATTTTCTCTTGGATATTTGGGTGTATATTGATTTGGAAAATTCACTATATCCATCCAAGAAGTAGTAGTATGAGTGATTAGCTAACCGTTCTACCATTTGATTAATAAAAGGAAACGGGAAAAAATATTTTCTAGATGCAGAGTTTAACTTCCTATAATCAATGCACATTATATGGCCGATTATAGTTCTAGTACAAATCAGCTCAACTTTTTCATCTCTAACCACTTTAGTTCCTTCTTTTTTAGGGACATAATGAACAGGAGAAACCCGGTTGCTATCAAAAATAGGATAAATCATATCAGCATCTAACAATTTAAGAATTTCCTTTTTCACTACTTCCTTAAGATTAGGATTCAACCTCTTTTGAGGCTAAATGCTAGAATATGATTCGTTTTTGAGATGAATCCTATGAGTGCAAAGAGTAGGTGATATGCCTCGTCAACTAGAGAATATCCGATTGCTTTTCTAAACTTTTTCATTTCAGTCAATAGCATGCTCAACTAACCATCATTCAAAGCATCATTGACAATCACATGATAAATGGAGTTAGAACCCAAGAAATCGTACTTTAGCCCTACACAAAGTGGTTTCATTTCCACTTTTGGTGCCTTTAGCTTGGACCAGTCCTCATCGACTAGAGGAGTGGTACAGTCGAGCACTTGCAGCTCGAATCTCGTGGTTGAGTTTGGTGTAGATGTTGTTAGATCTCGGTCCACTACTTTGACCTTAGAACTCGTTTCAACCAGCTCTGCAATCACTATTGAAATCTTAATCGGCTTATGGGCATCTTGAACTTTCCCATGAAACTTAGCTTCTCTACTCAAGTATCCATCTGCAACTGGCTTAGTCAGGGCGACATGCAGTTGATCTTCTACTGCCAACTCCTCCAATAGCTCATCAGCTAGAGCATCCATTTCTTGAATCGAAAACACATGACCCTCAATGGTTGGCTTTTTCATCGCATCATTGATGTTAAACTTCATCTTAAGGTCTTGGCCCAAATTCAACTCAATTGTTCCATTTTTTATATCAATCAATGCACCGGCTGTGGCTAAGAAATGTCTTCCATTTCCAAAACAACAAAGTCAGTTGGTATCTTGATTTCTCCCACCTTCATAAGAAGATCTTCTAAAATGCCATGAGGGATCCTAACTGACCTATCCGCTAAGAGATATCTTGTAGGATTTGTATTTGTTGAAGCTTAATCTATTTGCAACTAAAAGTGGTATGATGATTATTGATGTTGCAAGGTCGTATAAGCAATTGCTGAAGGATAAGGGTCCAAGTGAACAAGGAAATGTGAAAGTGTCAGGATCACCGAGCTTCTTTGGCACTACCTTCTTTTGGATGATGGCACTGATCTCATGGGTGAGAACTACCATCCCTTCAACTTCCTTAGTTCTCTCCTTAGCTGCATCTTTCAAAAATTTCTGATAGAGAGGCATTAGCATGAAAGCATCGAGGATAGGATCTTTACCTTAATATTAGTCATTTTCTTATTGAAAAGAGTCTTGTATTCCTCTGCAATATCCTTCTTAAACCTTTATGGGAAAGGAAAGAGGTTTGTAAGGTGGTGGAACAAATGGCTTGTTTTTTTCCGGAGTTGCTGATGGTTTTTGAGCATTGGAAGTTATGGGTTTAGGTTAGACTTGACCTTGAGTGTCTAGCTTAGCGTCAGGCATGACTTCTTCCATGGGAGGTAGCACACAACAACCTTCAGGTCGAGTCTCTTATCCAAGTGGGACCTCCCGACTTGATTTTCCGGCCAGATCCCTGATGAGGAAATCCTCCCCCTCCTGAACCTTATTTTCCTCTGTATCCTTAGTACTTTCTGTGCGAATTAACAGCTCACATCTACTTTGTAGAGTAATGGCATTGGCGTGATATTCCTTTGGGTTTGAACTACTTTCTCAGGGAGTTGCCTATTTTATTTCACAGTAGAGGATGAGGCTTGTTGACTCTCAACATACTTGAGTCTTGCATTCAATGTCTCAAATTTATAGTTGAGATCATTGTTAGATGCATCCATCTTCGTGTGTACCTCAACAAACTTCTTTGTTAACTCAGTAGTTGTCGTGGCATGACCCTTGAGAATCTGCTAGAGCTTATCCATAACTTCTAGAGCTTGTTGAGTAAGCGGCAAAATTTGTGCGGCATACCCTGGTGGTGCAATTAGAGCTGGATGAAAACTCTGGTGGTATTTTTATTTTGGTACATATGTTTTTTGCTAAACGGGTTAGGGTTTGGATGTAGATCTGATCTTGGGGGTTAGCAACATTGGTGTTCTAGTAGGAGAAGTTGGGATTCTGCTTGTAGTTGTTGTATTGCTTGTAACCTCCTCCCTAATTTTGCACAAAGCTAACCTCTTCAACGTGATCGGCCTCCTCTTCGTGAACATGTTCATCTTCAAATACCATGTTGAGGTGTTTATATTGTACCAAGATCAACCTATCCAACTTCTCATTCAGCGTCTTAATCTCCTTTTAGCTCACGGAATCGGAGTCACACATACCTTACATACTTCTGCAAATTGCTATATTGACCATCTACTTGTGAAAGGTTTTCTACTAATTTCGAGCCCTCATCAGCATTTTTTCAGAAAATTACCATTGCTAGCAGTATCCAACTGCGTGCGGATTATTGGGAGAACACCACGGTAGAGATTGCTAAGCAGTACTTTAGTGGTGTATCCATGGTGAGGACACTGAGTTTGGTATGTTTTGTACCGAGTTCTTCTGCACAAAGGTGGAAATAGCACTTCGGAGATTTGCAGTCCTAGAGTTGGAGAAAAACTTAGCAAGAAACAACAACTTATAGTTAGCCCTGGAAATAATAGAACCCTGAAGTAGATGTTTCTGCCAGATGTGCGCATTGTCCTCAAGAGAGAACGGGAAGAACCTAAGATTAAAGGCATCCTCACTGACTCCATTAATCTTAGCTAGGCTACAGAGCCTTTCAAATTCATCCAGATGATCTAGAGGATCCTCCACTCGCAATCCATGAAACTTGTGGTTCTTGATTATGGATATGAGACTACTCTTGATCTCAAAGTTGTTGTTCTGAATAGCACGAGTAACAATTCTATGGCACTGAGTGTGAGTACTAGGTGCATCCCTAACAATTCCACCAATCGTTTGGGGCCTCGTCGTAGGAGGCACTTCATTTCAAAGCCCATTGGTGTGTGATTCTTCAGGTAAAGTCATTTCTGCTGAATGTTCGTGTTCACTGTGGTAGTTCTTTTTCTGCCTTCTCAGCTCGCGTGGTAGTCTGTCAATGTTGTCGAGAAGAGGGAGAATATTCTGGCTGTCTTGAGAGCAGGTCTACGTGAAACAAGAGAGTTTAACTAGACTTGGCACTCGACCTTGGGTGTCGAGCGGTGTACCGAAGTTGTAAGATCACCCAGAAACAGAAAGACAAAGGCAGAACCACATTTAAGTTGTTGACGTGAAATGGAAAAAAAAACTTGATCTCAGAAAGTCTAAAATCCTAAATGTAGCAAACGAACACCCAATTGGCAGTGACCCAATTTGATAACAGGATTTATCCTATTTGTCAAATCCTATTACACTAAGATATTGATGTAGTATAATTGGTATCAATCCAAGTGGGAGTGTAACTAGCAATCATGAAATGATAGACTACTCTAATCCAATCCAAATCGATTCAATGGTTTTGTTATCTATCAACCTAAATAAGCAACCTAAACAACATGAATGAAAATAATAAGCAAACTAGCAAACATAAATCTAATTAAGAAATTAAAAAAATATAATGGAGTAGACTGCAGTGAAAACAAAGTTGCAGTGAAATCATAGCGCAATGAAAACAGAAAAGTAGTGCAATGACCAAGTTGCGGTTGAGAAAGAGCGGATTCTTAAGGGGTGGAGATCATGGAACAACGCCTCATTTAGATCTACTAAGTTGCTTTAAAAAACTCAAACAGAGCAGGTCTCTAGGTAATTACTTCGTAACTAATGAATCCACTCTCGTGGCAAACAATCTAAGAAAAGCTATCAGCAGACCTTATCATCATAAGCGTTTAACAACCTAACTAGCATTAAGCAACAACTAATTCGAGCCTAATAAACACCTTATACATTAAATCTCTTGAGCAAAGAATGGAAATTTCTAGAATGGTAAAATCAGACAATTCATCACTCCTTCCATGTGCTAAAACGTTTAAGAACTGATTTCAATTGATCAGAAAGAAATAAGCATTAACAACACTAAAACATAAGATACCTAAGCTAACTCTACTCTTAAGCGACCTAGAAAACTTAACATCTACACTGGTCTAAGCCATTACCTCAGGAACTCTAGCTAATCTACTAGAAGCCATTGGTGAGATAATCAAAGTAAAAATCAAAGGGAATATCATGATCATGGAATTGAGAATAAATAGAGTTGAGTGAAATTAACCTGAAATTGCATAAAAGATCATAAAACAAAAGTAGAATTTTGTTCTGGAATTACAAAACTGAATAAGCTCAAGGTTCTTGCTCTAAGCAGTAAAAGTAAGATAGATCTTTTCCTGACACCCAAAGAGATATTTATACTCATCCCCCCTAAAACCTAAAATGTCCAAACTAAGAAAAATCCATAAAATAGTTGACCTGGCCTGTAGGTCGAGTGAATCATATTTCCATTTCATCCGGGAAAAGGTAAATCCTAGAGGTTCGCTTTGAAAGGCTGCTATATTAGTTAATTAATCGAATTAATTAGATATGTATCTAGGGATAATTAAAAGGCGTAGGCCTCCAACATTTTGGTGCTAAAAAAGTACAAATTCTTTTCGAGAAAATAGAAATAAGATCCCAAACAATTCGATTCGGAGTCAGTACATGAAGATTTAAGGTCAGGATGGTTGGACTCGTGAAAGTATAACTGACTCGGCTCAGTAACTGCTGTACCCCATTGACACGATCTATCAGCTGGCATGGCCCATCGACTCAATCTGGTCCACTACTTCGTGTTGGACTATTGACTTGACTTGATCCGTAATATCGACTGGATTCATCACTCTGTGTGGTACTTTTGAGTGGGGAGCATGATTCACCCGAACAGCCGGCTCGGAGGTGCGGTCCAAGTTGTTCTTGGAACGTCTATTCTTTGCTCTGTTTTTGGCTACAAAATGTATGTCCTTTTCAAGTCCCGCTGTTTCTTCTCTTCTCTATTCCAAACTTTCCTTAATATAGCTATGAATGCAAAGTACATGTTATTGAAATGCAAACTATGCAAACAAATTGAAAATGACTCGAACCTAATGCAAATGGATATGTATGCAAAATAAACTAAAATAACACCAAAAATATGTTAAAATGTGTGCATATCAACAACATTTCTTAAATTATGTCGTTTGCTTCTTACGTATTTGTTTTTATCATCTTCTAGTGACTTCTGCATGGAGAGTATTAAATTATATTTTTCCTTTATTGTTTAACTGAACCTTTTATTAGTGCAGGCAATTCGTGGAAAACCTGATATTGTTGTTGTCATTGTCAATTTGACGAAATTATAGTGAATTGTTATAAGAATTTTATTGATTTTTTTTCAAATAGGTGAATCAATAATGGTCAATTCATAGCTGAACATTCTTAAATTCTTAACAATATCACGTGGAACAAATACGATTTCTGAAAATCAAATTCGGATAAAAAAGACAGTAGAATTAACACTTGGCCAATGACACTTCTCTGTATTTTAAATTTTTTTGGTTTGTATCAAACATCTTTTTAGACTATATTAAAAGGGCTCTAGACTAGTTGATAAAAAAAGTTTTTGGTTCAATATTCTAAGACTTGACCAATGTCCTCTTTTAGTATTTTATCAATATTTTAGTATCTATTTGATGAAATTATATTTGGTTTATGGGTTGACAAGCTATTTCCCTCCACCTCGTAAGTATTATATATAGTACTAGAAATATCTAAAGTTTGGATCTCGTCTTAATTGCACACAAAATCAAACTTAACACTTTATTTACACATGTGTTTTTATCATGTTCTAACCTTTGTTTTGTGTATTTTATTGAGTCAAAATATGTGTTTTAGAGTCTTTTAGTCCAGTATTGAGTCTTCTCAGGACATAGGTCACACTGGGAATAAATAAGCTCTTTGAGAGAAAAAATTCATATTTAGATGCAAAACCAGGCAGAGGCGTCTGAAGATTGGTGTTCTTTGAAAGATTTCCCACTATTGGATTGAGCTGGAATTTTGACACAAGATAGGCACGAGAGTTAGATTTCATTTGGAAGTGGTTTGGGGGCATCGAACAACATATAGGAGGATATGACAATTTTACTAGAAGATATGTTATCCTAGACTGTTCCTGCGAAAAATTTGCATTATTTCTCCTGGTTGAATATAAGTTGTACCAGATCTGATTTTCAGAGACTATAATTAGGTTTTTAGTCACTTTTTCAACACATGTTTATTCTATTATTCACAGCCATTTTCAGTTTTGTTTTTGTATGCTCTGGGGAGAAGATTTCTGACTCTAAAACTTTTTGGAGAAGAACTATGACCCATCTTGATCTTTATTTCAATTTCATTATGTTTTCTTTTATATGTTTCTTTGTTTCTTTCAATTATATCTGAGTAGTTCCTTAATCAGGTTTAGGGTTTTCTAGAGATTTAGGGTTTCAGTGAATTAGGAACAAATAAAGCTTTATCTTTCTGTGTTCTTCATCTATTGTTGGTTCCAATGTTTAGGTTAGCCTCACTTAACTTATGATTATAGGTTGTTTAACTCACCAAAAGTGCTTGTTAGATGCCTGAAATTCCATATATGAACAATTTGTCCTTAACTAATGAAAGCTAATATTAAGGCTAATTGTGAACTTATTAGCCCTGGTCATTAATGTATGTTTAGATCTCTAGAACCAAATGACAGTTTAGTATTCTAGGTAGCTAGGTATAGTCGTCGATGCCACAACAATTTGTTTGCTATACAATAATGTTATGTGTTCTAGAATTGAGCTTGAATTGTGTCCTGAATAGTTATCTGGTTCATATTCCTTCATGAATTCTCAATGTCTGATTCTTTTTATTATTGAACTTCATATCGTTTTTTCGCTTGTCTTGCTTAATTGAAATCACCACCAATATTTTGATTTTTCTTAGCTGAAGTTTGGTTTAAAGGTTGATAATGTAGCCATTTGTTCTTCGTGGATTCAATCCCTAAGTACTATTTTGATTTGTTGTGCACTTGCAGTAGTTTCCAGTGGTTTAACCTTTGAGTACATCACCATCCAATGTTAAAATCATGTTGGTTCTCATGGTTCAATATATTTAAATGAACCAGACCACTTAAAACCATATTATATGCCTGATTCCTCCATAAGATGACTTGTTTGCAAATTGAGTTAAAAAAAATCCTCAAATCTATTTGCTTCAGCAAATGGAAAACCTAATCCTAAATTGCGATTTTAGATAATCACTAACCATGAAAAACACACAACAAAGAAAAAAGGGAACAGTAGCATATAATTGTTAGGGGAGATTGAGATGAGGAGAGAAATGTATATATATATATATAATAGAAAAATAGAGATTGATTTAATCTTATGATTTTGATTTTGATCCTTTTGATTTACATATCACGCAAACAAAACCTAGTCATAAATGGTAAAGATAGGTTCACCAAATGACGGTGATCAGGATTTCCTCTCCCATTGTCCAAGATGCGTTGATGATTGATACCTTTGAGAAGGGTCCACTGCCTCCTGATCCTTCGGATGGGAATAGCTTATGGGCGGAGAAGATTATTGCAACGAACGTTGGAGGATTGGTTTGGCCGAAGAGGTTCATGGACGATGACTTTGTGATTCGAGATTAGAATTGGGATATCTAGATGGGGCTGTAGGTGAACCAGAGATTACGATTAAGAAGGAGGTTTTTTATATCATGAATAATATGTGGCAAAAGTGCTAGGAAGGATGGTTCCAATAGCTTCCTTGGAAAGGAAACTATCAGAGCTTTGGAAGCCAAAAGGGCCAATGTATGTCATGGTTCTTCTGAGACACTTTTTCATGGTAAGTTTTGAGAATGAAGATGATTACGTGAAGGCACTCTCTAGGGGACCTTGGAAAGCGTTTGGAAGTTATCATCTGGTCCAAGCATATGATCCTGAATTCTCTCCACTTTATGATGATATCTTGACCACTCTTGTTTGGGTTCAGTTGTCAAATATCCCAGTCAAGATGTATCACAAATCGATTCTTCTAGAGATTGCTCAAGCGATGGAGAAATCGGTTTGGGTTGATATGACTACGTTGTCCTTTGAGCATGATCGACACTAGGGTTTGTGTCAAATTTGACCTATGTAAGCCACTAAAAAGTTCAATTAAGATTAATGGAGAAAGGTATTATGTGATATATGAATAGCTAAGTAGTATATGTTCAAGGTGTGGAATACAAAGATGCCCACAGACACCACTGGGTGAGATGAGTATTGTTGAACCGCGACGAGAAGAGGTGGTGAAAAGTACTCTAGCTCCGACTGATGGTGATGGGTTCACGGTTGTTCCTTAATTAAGTAAAAAGAATGACGCGAGTTCGGGATAAAAAGCTGCTACATGGAGGACTCTATTAACCAATGTTGGTCTTAAGAATAGAGACATTCCAACAATGTCAGCCAGTAAGAGTGTTGCAATATCAAACAATTTTGACAATTTACAAAATTAATTACCTGAGAAGAAAGAGACTCAGAGCTTAGAGGAGATAGTGACGCCAAGTGCTCACAAGGTGAATGTGTTGGATGCAAATAAGAAGAATATTGCACCACTTATTTTACTGAGTGGTAATGGAGGTTATGTTGGTGTAGTGTTCTCAGCAAAAAAGGATCTAATAATGACTCGGGGTAGAAGTAATGATGTGGGAGAGAGTAAAGTCGAAGGAGCTAGACGAGTGCATCATACGGTGAATATGAAAGCGGTGGGAAAGCCAAAAGCTAGATATAACAGACCAGCTCGAGGATTAGTTTTTGGTGCTAGCTGTAGTGAGGTCGAGTTATCTGATTCAGGCAAGAGACTTTGGTTGGAGTATGGTTTAGCATGTCGTGTAGGAGGTGTTATCGTAATACCGCAACCTGACCCAAGTAATGAGGTCATGAAAATTAAAGTCGTTGATACTAACCAAGGACAGGGATCAGATAACAGATAATTATTGCTTCGTCTCATGTTGCACCTGTGGTGCAGGATGGGGTGTCTGAGGGACAAAATGATGGTGATAAGGCCTAGGGTTTTGCCCCGGTAGTTCCCATTTCTTTATTGATATTTTTGATGATTAATTGTCTATTTTGTAATTGTCAGTGGGGGGGAGGGGGCAAATAAACCCAATTTGAGACGTTTGATTTGATACATCTTGAAGAAATTCAAAGTGGATGTGCTAGCTTTGTTTGAAACACATTCAGAAGGAGATAATGCTAAGTAGATTTGTCAGAGTATGAGGCTTGAGAACTTTGTTTGGGTTGATGCTGTGGGGCAATGGAGGATTATGGTCGTTGTTGCGAGATGGGATTGGCGATGTAACAATAGTGGAGACAGCTGATCAATTTATTTATGAAAATATGGTTCGAAATAAACTTGATGTGGTGCACCTTGTTGTTGTGTATGCGGGACACAGTGCATGTCGAAGAAGACTTCTTTGGGGAAAGTTGAGTGATGTGATCCGTTCTATTGATGAGCCACTAGTTAAAGGGGTCCATTTTGACTCAATTCTGTGTTTGGATGAACGTAGTAGCGGCAATGGACAGTTATCACCAAACTTGATGATCGTTGGTTCTTAGATTAATGAATAATTCCTTATTGACATGGGATTTTGAGGCAGTACCTTCCAATGGAGGAGGGTCGTGAGGAAAGTTTTTTTTGTGACAAAGAGGATGTATCATGTTCTTTGTTATGCATAAATTAGGCTTAAGGGGCAGGAAGCAACTGTTTTACACCTACCTTTTCTTTCATCGGATCATGCTCCCTTGTTTTTGCAGCTTTTTCATAACTTGCGATGAATCCCGGTAGAAGACCATTTCGGTTTAAAGCGGCTTGGCTCCAACAGAACGGGTTAAAGAGCTTTTAAAGAATTCTTGGGATTCTCGTGTCTCTATGCAGCAAGCTCTTGGGAGACTCAATCTAAACTCAAGAAAAGGAATTGTGAGAAATTTGATGAGGTACACAAGCGGAAGGAATCTCTTATTACAGAGATAACTGAGGTTCAAAGACTTTTGGATTCTAATCCTTCAGATTTCTTGCTCCAGAAGGAAGAGGAATTGGTTAAAAGGGTAGAGGAGACATTAAAGTAAGAGAAAAAAAGTTGGTTTAAAAAATCTAGAGAAAAATGGATTACGATAGGAGATAGAAACACATCTTTCTTTCATACTTCCACAAGCATCCGGAGAAGGAGGAATCAGATCAAAACATTAATGAATGCTGGGTTACAGATCGTTTAGAACTGGAGAATATGGCCTCAACTTTTACAAGCGGCTCTATTTGCATGAGGATCAAAGTCTACAAGTTCGCACAGTACCACAAGAAGGTTTTGTATCTACTTTTATGGCCGATTGGGTTAACCTTGAAAAGCTTTTTGTATCAGCAGAGGTTCTAAATGCAGTAAAGAGTATGGGACGTTTTAAAGCCCCAAGACCTGATGTGTATCAAACTGTTTTCTATTAAGAGTGTTGGGACATTGTAGGGGATTCGGTGATTGATGTGTTGAAGTTTTTTTGTACTAATGTCCTACCTTATGGAGCGAATGATGCACTTATTGTGTTGATTCAAAAAGTCAGTAAACCTGGGAGAATGACCTAGTTCAGACCTATAAGTCTGTATAATGTCTTGTTCAAGATTATCACTAAAGTGATGGTGTTTCATTTGGATCCCCTAATGAAGGATTTGATAGGTCCAGCTCATGCAAGCTTCATTCCAGGCATTTTCGCACAGATAACATTATGGTTCACTCATTGTGGAAGAAAAGAAGGAAAAAACGTTGGATGTTACTCAAGCTCGACCTTGAGAAAGCATATGATCGAATCCGATGAGATTTTCTGGAAGATACACTTAGAGCTGCATGACTATCTGATGAGTGGGTTGGTTGGATTATGGCTTTTGTATCTGGTCCTTTGATCAGACTTCATTGGAATGGTGATAAATCTAAGGCTTTATACCAGCCCGTGGTCTGCATCAAAGTGATCTGTTATCACCGTATCTCTTTGTGTTGTACCTAGAGCGCTTATGTCATCAAAATTCAATGAGCAATGGATAATTCAAGATGAAAGCATATTGCTCTTTCCCATGGGGGACCGAGATTGTCTTATGTTTGCTTCGTAGACGACTTAAACTTGCTTTCCAAAGCGTCTGTCGCACATATTAGAGTAATACGAGGAGTCCTAGAAGAGTTTTGCTCGGCATCTGGTCACAAGGTATCTTTAGATAAATCAAAAATTTTCTTATCTAATAACGTGGAGCATGAGCTTGAATGAAAAATTGGAGAGGACAGTAGATTCCAATCTACTCGAGATTTAAGGAAGTACTTGGGGATGCCGGTGTTGCAAAAACATATAAACAAAGACATCTTCCACTATGTTTTGGAGAGACCAGCCTCACGTTTAACAGGTTGGATGAAGAAGACATTGAGCTTTGCTGGCCACCTAACATTGAAAAAAATCAGTTTTCACTTCGTTACCGGTTCATTCGATGAGTACTATTGTGCTTCCACAATCCATGTTTCAAGAACTTGACAAGATATCTCGATTTTTCTTGTGGGGCAGTTCCCCTGAAAAGAAGAAACGACATCTTGTATCTTGGTGTAAGTTATGCCGTCCTAAGCTGGAGAGAGGATTGTGAATTAAATCTTCAAAACAGATGTACTTAGCATTGATTTCTAATGGGTGGAGGTGATTGCGGGACAAGATGAGCTTATGGTCTAGAGTTTTCTGTGATAAGTATCATGTCAAAGGTGTTGAAGATACAATTTGGTTGTACACTAAAGGGATTTTCTCTACTACCTGGAGGAGTGTTTTATACGGGCTACAGAAGGTTATTATACTGGGGATAAGTTGGATTGATGCGTGCCTCACCGTGAGAGTTGGCTTGATGGCAACCACAAGAAGATCTCGAAGATCGATTCTTATGGTT
>OVBA01004532.1:0-23164 GCA_900406435.1 Lepidium aucheri
ATATTTATACTTATGCATAACATGAACATATTATATATACATATTTTTTATACATCGAGCAATATATATTTTAAAGCATACCACATGTAGAAAAAAAATTAATTTTTTATATAAATTTTACTGATTAATTTTATAATTTATTATATAAAAGTATGATAAAATATAGTAGAAGTAAAATGATTGTTTAAAAATAATATTATATTAGGTATGATTGGTTACTAAATTTGATCTGATTAGGGTTAAAAATTAAACTTATTAATTTTTTGATTATTCCTAATTGTTTTTGATAAAGAGTTTAAAAGTGTAAATTACTACAAATTCTAAGGCATTGTCCTAAAATAATTTTATTTTAACATATATAATGATTTTATTAATGAAAATATTATTTAAATTTTATAAAACCAATATTTTAAATTTCACAAAATTCAGCTAAATTTTTGGTTATCATTTGATTTTAATTCATTATACTACATACCATGTAAAAATATGCCTCAGCAAAATTCAGTTTGTACCATTTACTCTCAAAGATTCAAATCCTAGGAAAAAAACTCAATCTCTCTCCCACTTTTTTTTATAAAAAAATTAAGTGAATTATTACTATTTGATAATATATCATAATATATCACTAATTAGAAAATATAATCATTCTTTAAATTTCACAGGTTTTAAGACTCGGCTTAATATGTGCGAGGTTTTAAGACTCGGCTTTAGATGTGAGATTTTAAGACTCAGTGTTAATATGTGCGGGGTTTTAAGACTCGGCTTAAGATGTGCGAGATTTTAAAACTCGGCTTAATATGTCCGAGATTTTAAGACTCGACTTAATATGTACAAGGTTTTAAAACTTGGCTTTAGATGTGAGGTTCTAAAACTCAGCTTTAGAGTGAGAATTAGATTCTCGTATTTGCAAGAACTTGGTCTCGGCTAATTTTGAGAATTAGATCTTGTACTTGCGAGAACTTGGTCTCGGCTAAGTGTGAGAATTAGATCTTGTATTTGCGAGAACTTGATCTCGGCTAAGTGTGCAAATTAGATCTTATATTTGCGAGAACTTGATCTCGGCTAAATGTGAGAAGTGGATCTTGTATTGCGAGAACTTGATCTCGGATAAGTGTGAGAATTGGATCTTGTATTGTGAGAACTTGATCTCGGCTAAGTGTGAGAATTAGATCTTGTATTGCGAGAACTTGATCTAGGCTAAGTGTGAGAATTGGATCGTGTATTGCGAGAACTTGATCTTGGGTAAGTGTGAGAGTTGGATCTCGAATTGTGAGAACTTGGTCTCGGCTTTGAGACTTGGCTCTATTATTAATGAGAATTCCATCTCAGCGAGGTTTAATGACTCGGCTTAGTTTGAACGACACTTTAGACATGGCGAGATTTATGACTCGGCTTAAAATGGTGCGAGAGTTTTAAAACTTGGCTACTACGAGTGGGATTTTAAGACCCGGCGAGATTTTAAGACTCGGGATCTTTTGTTTTGATAGAACTTAGTTGACTCAACTTATAGTGATGTGAGGATCAGGTTTTTAGCAAGATTTTAAGACTCGGCAAGATTTGGACTCGGCTTTAATGATTGCAAGATTTTAGAGACTCGGTGGGATTTGGATCCGGCTTTTACAAGTAGCGAGACTTTAGGGACTCGGCAAGATTTAGACTTGGTTTTAAATAAGTAACGAGACTTTAGGGACTCGGCAGGATTTGGACCCGACTTAAAAAGTAGCGAGACTTTAGGGACTCGGCAAGATTTAGACTCGGTTTTAAATAAGAATGTATTCTAATTAGCCAAAGATCACGTTATAGTTGTGAAAACTATCTTTTAGAACTAACTTAGGAGTAAGAATTAGATTCTCGTCAAAAAATTTCGAGGTTATACTCGGCAAAATTTTAAGATTCGCCTTAGAGAGTAGGGTCTCGGCCATTGTCGAGATTTGAAGATTCGAAAAAAGATTTTTGCGAGATTTCAAGACTTGACTTTTCTGAGAGTAGGGTCTCGGCCTTTTTAGGATTCGATGGAAGTTTTGCGAGGTTTCAATCTCGACGAGATTTTAAGACTCGGTTTTTTGAGAGTAGGGGTCTCAGTCCTTCTCTACCTTTTTTTTTTACTTTTTTCTTTTTTTTTTTGAGATTTTTTACCTTAGTAAATATGTAAAAAGCCTTTGCTTTGTCGTTTGAGTGAGATTTCAATCTCGTGATTCTGTACGAAATTATGTTTTGTCATTTATGTAGTTTAATCTTGGTAAATCTGTACAAAGGTATGTTTTGTCTTTTATGAGAATTAGATTCTCGGTTCAGTCTATGCAGAGCTTTCACTCTATCTGTTGTAAAGATCTATATAATGCGGTGCTTTGTCTCTTTCTTTTTTTAACGGAAAAGTATTTCAATTTGAGATGTATAGAGTAGTAAAGTATATAGATATAAAAAACATGAATTATTTGCAACGAATTAAGGTATGATCATAGAAGTGCATATGCAATGATGTTATGAACGATGATATAAACATGATTTTGAAACTAACAACCGTGTATATGATATCATGGTCAATGATAAGAGCATGTATAGTTGGATTTTTTTTAAAAAGTAAATAACAAGCGGTTGAGCAAAGTAATAAACTTAGAATATATCAAATTTGAACAATTTAATAACGATTAAGTGATGAATCGAAACAATATATAATTTAGGTGACTATTTAAAATATGAGACCAAAGATGGAATGACATGGATCAACAAATATGCTATCCATGCGAGCTGACAAAGTTAATAACCATGGATCATGAAACTTATTGTAATGCAACATCAAGACTTCAACGCTTAGTCAAATTTAATATTCCAAAGCTTAAACCGAGATGATATGAAGTCTAAGTAATATCAGACGAGTGATTTGATCATAAACTAGATATCAAATAAGCATGATGGCAATTAAAATCTGACCATTAAACATGATTTGAGAATTATATAGCATGAATCGATTAAAACATAAGATATACTATCTTGGTTGTTGGTTGGAGTTTCGTTTGTAATTGATTCTTATGATTCTGTATCTAAAGGTGTGATTGATCTTTTGTTTACCTCCTTGTCCGAGAAGAATTCTTTTTGTCATCCGTAGGTTAAGAATTCTTTTCATTGATCCTCTCTTGAGCGCCAACTGTTCAAACCAGATATAGCA
Source organism: Lepidium aucheri (assembly GCA_900406435.1). Classification (NCBI taxonomy): domain Eukaryota; kingdom Viridiplantae; phylum Streptophyta; class Magnoliopsida; order Brassicales; family Brassicaceae; genus Lepidium; species Lepidium aucheri. The sequence continues at coordinate 3,167 of OVBA01004532.1, forward strand.
CAAAGTACTAAACCTAATTCTGATTATTTGAATGAAATAAGAGGTAAGGATTCTGAGTATTAAGGAGACAAAAAGAAGAGAGTAAGGAGGTTTGTAATCGAATATGAGTGTAAAACTGTGTATATTGAATTTTCTCTCCTCTATTTGGAGGTAGTCTCCTCTATTTATAGATGAATAAAGGAGGTTTAGACCTAGATTACAATGTAATATTCTCTTTTCCTTATAGGAAGATTATCATTATCTCTAAAAGATACTCTTAGATTCTTAGAAATATTCCATATTTGAGATATGAAATATTTCTTATCTTCTTGATTTGCCTTGACAAGTAAGCTTTGTGCCTAGTTCCGAGATGAGCTTTGGGCCGAAAAATAGATACTAACAAATGGGCGTTTTGTTGGTGTAGCTCAAATGTCTCATTAAAAATCTTAGTGAAAAACCCATTTGGGACAAAACCCACTAAGGGAAAAGAGTGCATTCAGACTACACGCCCATATGCTAGTCTTCTTGAATACTCATTGAAAGCATCAAGACATATTGAAAAGCTTCATTCTTGATCACTTGTCGAGTTGGATTTATGTCTGGTGGGGTGAAACCCACCTCGAACATGATGTATATATTTAAATTGATTAAAGTATATTTATAGAAAGGCTTTTTAAATATAAAACCATTTTAAATATTGTCGAAAGTTTTCGTTTTCTTAAAAGAAAAGCAAAAGTGGATAAAATTTGTTTACTAATGTATAAGCTTTATCAATGGCATCGGTTTTTGCAGAAACACTAAACGGTTTCTTTCTAGCAAGATAACATAAAACATTTCTTTAAGAAGATAATGAATTCTTTTAGTTTCAATGTGGAATTGGCTTAATGGGATGAAAATATAAACACTTAAAACACACAAAAGATTGATTAAAAGTTGATTCCGGTTGAAAGGGGTAGATGGCTCTATTTACCATCCATATGATGCCATGGTGTTGTATTAACTCAAGCAAGCGAACCATGATGTTGAATTTAACTTGATGGTAGGATTGTTGCTAATGAAGCCACTCCAAATGTAGAAGATTCAACTCATTATGAAACCACTAATCACAATTTGGTGCTACTTAGTGAATGAATCAAATATAAAATATATTGTGTCATCGGAAGAAACAAAAAAAGTTAAACATACACTAAGATAAAATTTATTTCCATAACTACTGTAATGAAAATTATTCATTACGTTATCCGCATCATGGCATTCATATAGAAACCATTATGTAGGGTTTCGTCTATCATTCAGATGTGGACCAAAATTCTAAGCCCATTAAGCCAATAGTTATTGGTTAATGGACCGAAGCTGGGCCAAGTAGTGTGAGGCGATTTTCGGCTATTGGGCTTTAAGGCCCTGTTATCATTTCTGTTGTAAATGAACCTGGACATATATAAGTCCAGGTTCATCTTCCTCGGTGTTGGTGTTCGAGCTTCTTCTTCGATAACCTGTAACAGAGAAAAACAGAGAGAAAACTTAGTGGATTCCGGGAAAGAAAAATCCCGAAGAGAGACGTACCTCAGATTGAGGGAACTCTATAACTCGTGTTGCAATTTTACTTTTGATAAAGTCTTACCGATCAAAGAGTGCGATTGAGAGAGTGAGAGAATCATTCATCTTCTTCGGTTCAGCTGATCTTTGATCATCTCGTGAGCTGCATCAACACATTATAACTACATTAATAAAATAGTTGACAAGTATATATAAATTCTATTCAAGTAGTAAAAAAATTCAACTTTAATTTAATGTAAGAGTGACAGAATGTCCGTGACCAACCATGCTATGGTTAAGTAAAATTTAATTAATATATGTATTCTAGAATACATCTAAGAGATTCCACAAGAGTGATGCAAGTGACATAAACACTTTAAGACTTGGTGTTAGGTCCTTGGTCCAAGCAGTATGAAGATCTCAACCAGAAAAGAGTTTTAAGGGTCTCTTTCGATATCCAAACTTTCTCCGAAACATTTAATTCGTTCACCTGTATTCACATTAATCACACCATTAATTCGGTTGCTTATAGTTTGGCAAAAACAAGATCTTGCAAAGGCCAATTCTGTATTGGACTCTTAATCTAATCAATTAAAATTTCAGACCATATAAAAAACTCAGTATTATTCAAGTAAAAAGAAAAGCAATTGCGTAACCTTTAGTCTAGTGGTAGATTGACTGACTAGTTGTAGTCCAATGTTGACAAAAAAAAATTGATAAAAGTTAAAAGAAAGGAAAAGGAGCAGTTTTGGAAGAATTGAACAAAACATGAAGCAATTGCAAACGATCAAAGATAAAAAGTTAAAACAACTAAATAAAATATTTTTGGTACAAGATGAAGACACCCAATTAACGAAAAAAACAAAATCAAACAAAAAAGATGGAGACGTTTATGAAGCTAAGTTCAAAGAAGTATCTTGATGACCAAAGTAAAAGAAAAAAAAAAACCCTTGGTAATCTTTTGTTGTCATACTAATTATTTATATTCAAAAAATTTATATATTAAATACTTTCTATCATCAAGCAAGAAAATAAATTAGTTTTCGTGAGGGCCAAGAGAACAAAAAAAACTACTTAGAATATAATTTTTCTATAACATAAGTATACCATAGGTTTTCTTTTGCTCTAGATTTAATTTATTAAATTTTACAAATACAATAAAACTGGTCAATTATAACAAAAGATTACACATAATCTTAAACATAGTGCCAAAAAAAAGATAAGGTTCAGAGGATATGTCTAGCGATTAAGTTGAACAAGTGAATACATATTATTCTTCCAACCTCTGCTGAACAAAGCTTAATTTCAATGAATTTATTATCGTAGGAAAACTATCCTAATAGCAAAACTTTTTGATCATCCGTGATGATCAAAACGGGTAGACAAGACAAACATCAAGTAGCCTATTTCACCAGGTTGCTAGTAACTCTATTCTGATTACTAACAAAAGGATAGTGAAAGCAATGGTGAACAAAAACTGTGGAGCACCTATACACATTGATCATCGAAGGAAAAACTAATAACCGAAGACTAAACCAAGTAAACCTAGCTATATCAAATTTGGATCAAGATTAAACAACCTAACCAGACTACTAAATAAAAGGAGTAATTGCTAACGCCAAGGGAATGAAACATCAAAACCTGCAGAGGACAGGTATGACACACATAGAAAAGGTAAAAAGCCACCAACAATTGAAGTACAACAAACCGGTGGGATCCCAAGCCTCAGTTGCCCTCACTGGAGCTGAAACAGACATGACAGAACCAATCAAAAATTTTGATAGACTCCGGTGAAAACAACAACTTCCAAAACTCAATATGCCTAATTCCAACACCGGATAAAACAACATAAGCTTAAATGGGCATGGAGCACCACAAGAAATATGAAAGCCTTCTGTCGGTACTCCCATAACATATTTAATGGCCGCTATGGTTAGAGCTTTTGGGCCAGAGAGAAAGTTGATATGCCTTTTGTTTAATACCAAAATATTATACTATAGTTTTAAAATATCATATGTTGATTGAAAAAACCTTAAATTGAACAACCTCTCTTTTCTCTCGTTGATAGAGAAGAAGAGTAAACCTACCAAAACAATCTCTTTGTTATCGATCTTGTGAGAACCTCTCATCATTCTCTGATAGAATCACTACCATCAAAACACCATTTCTTCCTATAATCGAGTTTCTCATACACATCACATCGAATAGTTTCCCAATATCTAGCTATCTTTAAGACCATAGATCCCAAGACAATCGGTTCTTCATACATTACTTCTCATACACATACAACATCATTAAAGGCAATTTCAAAAGGATCAGAGACATGCAATGAATATAGACAAGACATCACAACTCGGTTATGAATTTTAAACAGATGCATATCGTGGTCATCTTTTCTTTTAGCTATCTCTGAGCAAATCTAAGCGGTCATCAAACTCTGCAAGCATTATTTGAGTCAGATCATACCGGGATTTCAAGAACTGATCAATGGATTCAGATAGGTTGCATGCAAAAGTTCAAGCAATAAACCTTATTGATGAAGATCTGGTGGACGTACCGCTCTCGGGCAACTACAATAATATTCAAGATCAAAAACATGTGCTTATTGGACGGCGTTTGAATGTGAAGAAACAGAACATGGCTCGGGCCATGATCACACTTTCACAGATTTGGCAATCTTAGCCTATGATAATAGGATCAGTTATCTTACAGGATCATTTTCAATTCAGATTCCCATCTGAAGAATCTCTTCACGCCGTGACAAGATTTGGTCTATGGAATTTTGAAGACTGGTGTGTTGCGGTTATCCCAAAAATGAAACTACAAGTGATATGTAAATATCAAAAATCCCACTATGGATCTGTCTTTTCAACATCCCAATTTAACATCACACAAAAGCTCTTTTTGTGGCAATAGGCAGCACATATGGTGATGTTTTAGAGGTAGAATGTGAAGAAAATCGAACTAGTCTGCATGAATTTATAAGAGTCAAGATATTACATGACTTGGAGAGCCCTCTCTATCCACAAAGATCTTATAGATTCCCTGATGGCAAAGTTCTCCAAGTCTCTGCAGAGTTTGAAAGGGTGAAAAAAAATTATGCCACTATTGCTTTAGGCTAACACATGAGAGAAGACATTGTCCTTAGCTAGAAGATGGCTCTCCTAAAATTTCTCGAGTTAGCAGAACTACACCAAATGATGAACCAAAGTCAATGACAGAGGATTCACCAATTGAAAAACATGGTGGAGATCCAACATCGCAAGATACACCAACAACCCAGCGGGATAATCTACAACAAGTATTAGGAGAAAGTTCAGGAAATGATATGGATAAACCGAAAGAACTCCAACAAAATGATACTGCCAAAGAAGTAAAAATAGACATAACATGTGGAGAGTAAACAGAACATAACATGATCTTCAGTTCACGGAAAGTAATCTCTTACAAGATGGATAACAAAACAAATAATAAAAAAAGGATTATCTCCTAAGGACAGAAGATGCGCCAAAACTTCCAATTACCCACAAATATCAAACCAAACATTCCAAACACGACTCCACATTTACTTGGGACTTAATCGAACAATTACAAACTCAAGACACTTCCTACGAAGTGGAATGCTCAAGTCCAAGTAACAAGAAAAAGCGTAAGCTCACACAAGAGATTATTAACTCTAACTTAAGACTAGAACAACAAGATAATTCAGGTCAGGTGAATCTCCTTAAGTCACCCAATATGAAATGAGTATTATAAGTTGGAACTATCAGGGACTGAAGAATACTCTGACAGTTCAACGTCCAAAGGAAATAAGAAAAACCTTATTCCCAGACTATTTATTCATCATGGAAACAAAAAATAAAAATAATTATGTAAGTTTGGTTCAGAGGTGGTTAGGTTATGATGCAGCTTTCATTATTGACCCGATTGGTCTTAGTGGAGGACTAGCCTTATTTTGGAAACACAAGGCTAATTTAAAAGTACTATACGGGAATAAGAATATCATTGATACTCAGCTTAGGATTGCAATGCATAACGTATTTGTAACCTTTATATATGGTCATCCGACTCAACAGCTAAGAGCACAAGTATGGAATCAACTCAGAGACATAAATAATAGTCGGAGCACAACTTGGATTCTAATAGGAAATCCGAGACAACAATGAAAAGTTAGGTGGACCTGTTTGCTCGCCTTGGAGTACCCGCTCCTTTCAAAGTCTACTTTTGGAATGTGATATGCAAGAGTTTAACAGTTCAGGTCTAAATTATTCTTGGGCGGGTCGCAGAAATAACTATTCGATACAAGAAAGGCTAGATAAAGCTTATGGTAATACGAATATATGGAGTAAATTCCCAAAGACAACTATGATATATATGGATATTATGGGTTCTGATCACAAACCCATTCACACTTTGTTTGTGGCTAAATCATACCACTTTGCTAAAAGGTTTTTCTTTGATAAAAGATGGATATCTCAGAAGCATTTCTCAAATGAAATTATTAATGCATGGAATAATAGCCCAGTGTCTTTGATTTATGATCGGATCAAAAATTGTAAGAAGACAATAAGTTGCTGGAGGAAAAAGAAGCAAGTCAATTCGTCAGTGCAAATAGATCTCCTCAAAAAGCAACTTCAGCAAGAGGTTAATAAAGCTTCCCCAAACTTTGATAAGATGCAAAGAATCAAACGAGATTTAATATATCAGGTACAGGCTGAGGAAACTTTTTGGAAACAGAAATCAAAGGAAAAATGGTAAAGGAAGGAGATGCGAACACCAAATTCTTCCACAATTCAGTTAACAAACAAAGAAAGAGGAACCATATCCAATGTTTGCATGATTCGCTAGGCATATACATTTCTTGGAAGGATCAAAAGGATCTATTGCGACTTACTATTTCTTTGAACTTTTCCAATCTACCAATCTAGCTAATTGTAGCAACTTTCACCCAGTATTTGTAACCTAAAGTCACAGAACAAATGAATCACAAACTACTCGAGACAGTTTCACCAGAGGAAATAAAAAAGCAGTTTTTAATATTTGTTCGGGAATCGCACCAGGTCTAGATGGAATGACTAGGAGTTTTTTCCGAAGCTATTGGGAACTAATTGCTCCTCAACTGATCACAAAAGTACAGGAGGTATTCTGTACAGGAATAATTCCCCAGAATGGAATTATATATACATAAGCTTAATCCCAAAATTAGAGTCATCAGTGCTTATGAAGGATTTCAGACGTATCAGTTTATGCTCAATGATTTATAAAATCATCTCAAAGATAATAAGAGGTAGACTCCATCCCACACTACAAGATATTATATCTGAAACCCAACGAGTTTTTACATCAGGTAAACTCAGCACTTATAATATCCTGATTGCTCATGAGATCACTCATCATATCTTGACTAACCGAAAAGGTAAAAAGTTTTTCATGATGGTTAAAACAGATATTTCCAAATCTTATGACAGATTGGAATGAAATTTCCTTCAACAAAGGTTGACCAGACTAGGTTATTATAGTATGTGGATTAAACTGATAATGTCATGTGTCACATCTGTCTCATACTCAATCCTTATAAATGGACAAGCACATGGTTTAATACATCCGAAAAGAGGAATTAGACATGGGGACCCCATTTCTCCATATATGTACATACTTTGTACTAAAGTTCTAATTGGTAGAATGAAAGAATAACAATACCAGGGAATCCTATCGGGAATTCAATTTCATAATACAGGTCCAAAGATTAACCACCTATTCTATGCAGATGACAGTTTATTCATATGCAAAGCTACTACGCATGAAGCTATTGGTTTGCTTAATTGTCTTGAGGAATACTCAGAAACATCAGGTTATATCATCAATTATTCAAAATCTACTATTACATTTGGCCAAAATCAGGTCCACACTCAGAGATAGATTCATAGCATATTGAATATCCATTCCACAGGGAGCATGGAAAATATTTAGCATCACCAGATAGTCTCAAAGGTTCGAGAACAAAGCTATTCAATTTTATAACAGACTCACTAAAAAAGAAAACACATAGTTGGTTTGCCAAGACTCTTTCAACAGGGGGAAAAGAAATAATGATCAAAACAGAAGCAATGTCATTACCGATTTTTATAATGTCTTGCTTTTAGCTCACTAAAACTCACTGCAAAAAGCTCACAAAAACCATAAGGTCATAATGGTAGAATACAGATCCTGACAATCAGAGAATCTCGTGGGTGGCATGGAAAAAGATTAGTAAATCCAAATCTCAAGGGGGATTAGGTTTAAGTGACTTGGAGGATTTTAACATGGTATTACTGGCTAAACAGTCTTGGCTGATTTTACGCTCCCCCAGTTCTCTATTTGTAAGAACCTACAAATCAATACACTTTCCATCAACATCATTTCTGGACAGTTTATTAGGTAGTAGACCCTTATATGGATGGAGAAGCATACTAACAGGCAAGAGATTATTATATAAAGGGTTAATGCGACAAATTGGAAATGGATTAGACACTTATGTTTGGACATCTAACTGGATTATGGATCAACAACCACGAACACCATCAGCAGAGATTCATATTTAAATGTGAACCTTCGAATTTCAGATCTACTTAATCCAACAGGCTGGGACTTGGATATTTTCTACAATACATTCCATCCGTTCGAAATCAAAAGAATCTTAGAAATAATACCAGATCCAAATGTGAATGATTGATGAATCTGGAGTTTTAATAGACCAGGTGAATATACTATTAAAAGCGGATATGGGCTGAGCACCAATCTGAATGAATTTGGATCAATAAGGACAACAACAGCCCTACCCTAGACTACCAAGATTTTCTAAGAACTAAGATATAGTCAGTAAGGGCTCCAAATAAAATTAAAAAATTTATGTGGAAAGCACTTTCCAAAGCATTGCCAGTTAATCACCTATTAGCTCAACGTTCATTAAAGGTTAATTCAATCTGCAAAGTGTGTGAGACGAAACCAGAAATGATTAATCACATGATATTCCACTGCCCTCCAGCAAAGCAGATATGGAGACTTGCTCATTTGCCCGAACCAATACAAGGTTTCCACATATCACATTTAAACGATAATTTCAATCACCTATTAAATATAAGTAAAAACATTTAGATACCACAAGAGATCAGAAATATCTTCCCCTGGATTCTCTGGTTCATATGGAAAATAGAAATAATACTTATTTCCAAAATCTCAAGGCGGATTTAAGAGTTGTTAATGATTATACTTCAAAAGCTAATATGTGGATTAAATTAAGGAATACTTCTCCGACTGCTACACCACATGGGTCAAGAAAAACTAGTACCTCAACTGAGATATCACAATCAGGAGCTAAATATATAGCATGGTGGGTTGCTTTTAATAGGAACTCTTTTCTCCACAGGGGAGCATGGATCATTAAAAATACGGAGAATAATCAGTACCTTCATGCTCGACACACTTTACATCATATGGGAATAAAATTTCATGTTCAACTTCAAGGAATGATTAGGCTACTTTGAAACATATATGATCTCAACTACTTTCCTACTATGATCATGATAGACGACATGTCTCCTTTCCAAGCAGTTTCATCAACTTCACACTGGCCTAAATTCAAGAATCAACTCTAGATCATTCAGAACCTACTACATCAGACAGATAAAATTTGTATACGATTGGAGCCACAAGAAAAAGATTCATGGACCTACAAAATAGCATGCACCATAATTAAGGAGAATCAGTTTTGTGATTACATCGGTTCACAACTTCCAGGTTGGATCACCTCTACTAACCCTTAATTACTTCCTATCAAAACCTATATATCTGATAATTATATATTGACCACTAGTGCTTATTCAACCGGAACATAACTCACATCACTCATTCCACTCTATTTTCTAATGATGGGCAATTAAGGAGTTAATGGGCTTGGTTTCATTCCACAATTAAAGCCAATCATTTAGCCCATTCAAAACCTAATCATTACCCACATATCTTGGTTACCTAAATAGCTTCGATTCCCACAATTTCTTTATCCTTCTCTCACGCCATAACCTACAACTTACTCTCAAACCTAGCCTAATTATTACTAATCATTCTCAATTTTGTTTTAAACTCCATACACTCTCCAATCCTTCCAAACACGTGGTTTCTTTTCCTTCATCAACCAATATTTAGACTATATGCCAAAGCTCTCAAATCCTTCAAAAAATTACACCATATCCCTATGGTGGCGATTGCAACACAAGAAGAACATGCATTGGCCAACACTCATCCTCTCTCTTCACGATTTCACATATGAGTCCAAGTGGCAAATCGACATAAAGACGATGAGATGTTTATCCCTTACTACTCCTATTACAACTCAACAGAGACCAGCCGCCTCAGTCTCATAGCAAGACCACTCAATTACTCTGATCAGAATCTGATTGAGATGATTCATGATCTTCCCAGAACCTGGAGGATGGAGACAAGAGTCTACGATAGAATAATTGATCAAGATGATATACAGGTTATGTTTTCTTCAGAGGCAGATCTTATCTCTGTTCTTAGAAGGCAACCAATTTCATATAACGGCTGGATGGTTCTGATCAAGCGTTGGCAACCACCAGTTCACAGAGATTTCTTTGCTACCTTACCTGTTTGGGTCCAGATGCATGACTTTCCACTCGAATATGCATCTCCTATGGCTACCCGTTTGATAGCAAGATCTCTTGGTGAGGTGATCGAAGTTGATGTTAGAGAGAATCCGATCACAAGAACCACAATGATACGAGCTAAAATCAACATAAACCCTTTCAACAGGCTCAAGTCCTTTAAACCTGTTCGATCTCAAAATGGTGATCATTTCCATGTTTTCTTCTATTACGAGGGAGTTACCAACTTTTGTCTCAACTGTTAAAAGCTAACACACAATGTGAGTATGTGCACGTATGTTCCTACCTCTGCGGATTATCTAGTAGATTCATCAAAGAGTCTTAATCCACAAGAAAACTCTTCTGCTGTTAGCTCTTTGATGGAATTTCAATCAATGGAAGTTGAAGGTGAAATACTATCAACACATATACCAACACCTAACCTCATGAATCAGGAGATAGCAGATAGAATCAATGGTTTCAAGTCCCTATCAGACACCATAAGAGGGATGGATATTTTCATAACAAAGATTTTGAGAGATTCTCTGCTACCTTTGAGCTTGATTTAGCCACTTCAACGGATAAAAAGGATGTTCAATTTTTCAACAATAGGGAAACAAAGAGAAAGCGCTACCCAGATTTTGAAGGAGAACCTTCTCACAAAGCACCAAGATCATTTTAGTTACGTGAATAGCAAGTTAAACTTCTGCTTGATTCCTTCTTCTATCATTTTACTTAAGTTTCGTTTAAGCTTTAGATAATCATTTTCCCTCGTTGTGATTAAGTCTTGTAAAATCTAGTTCGGTTAATGGGTGGGTTATGTCTAGATAGTTTATGAGTTCATGGACTAGTCTTCAAACCATGTTTTATGTTCTGTAGTTTTGTTACTTTGGCTAACTTAATGAAATGGTTCTTCCGTAAAAAAAAAACAAAAACAAAAAAATTACTAAAATGTAATATATTTTTGTGCTTTTAGAACACTATTTTTTACAAAGTTTCATAGTTTAGTTTGTAATTAGTTTTCTTTCCATAAATATAATATATAACTAAACCATTTATGCAATAAAATTGATTGTAAATAAGATTTAATCAATTTAAAAAACTTCTTTTAGTAGAAACATTTGAAACTAGATTCAAAAAATTCTCAAAAGTGATTAATTCTTGAATAAATATCTAACTCTTGACAAAAGTAATTTACAAAGATCTATATATATATATATATATTAGAAAAACCATTGTAATATTTTTTTAATAAAAAGTTTAGGCATTCAAAAATATATATGAAAATGACTACGATAACCTACTTTAATTTATAAATTACTTAGATAATCTATTTTTTTTAAATTACTTATAGAAACCCATTTTTCTCTATTATTATTAATTACCATTATACCCTTTTCAAAACAAAAGAATGTTCTCAGAAATTCTTAAACTAGGTGACAGAAACAGAAGATTTTAGTTCTATCAATAAGGATTCATTGCCTATTGATGTTGAGGTAATAATTATATCAAATTATATATTTTCAGGGTTTTGTTATTGAAAGTTTTTACTTTTAACACAGTTCCTGCAAGTCTGCCAAAATCTGGCAGACTTCCTATAAGTCTGCTAGAATTTTAGTATGCTTTTTTCGGATAAGGAGACCGACCGGTCCATGCCCAGATCAATCGGTCTTAGTTATTCTAAAGAAGATATTTGGTCTGCAATGTTTAGACCAACCGATATGGCTGCAGACCGATCGGTCTAAACTTTGCACCAAATAGCTTCTTTGCAAAAACTCAAATCGATCGGTTTATATATTTTCAGATCGGTCAACGCATCAAAATGATGGAACCGATATTTAAATGATTCGGATATGTTGCCAGTCTGACTAAAAATTATTAGCACAATTTTTATGGTTTTATATGTGTACAGATTAATAAAGATGGCGAGGAAACTGATGAAACAAGTTGTACTATCGATATGGGGAATGATGAGTGTAATGAATATGACGATGAATATGATGATAAAAGCGGCACTATCGATGAGGGGAACGAGAATTATAATGAAATTGATGGAAAAAGTGGCACTATCGATGTAGGAAACGAGAATTGCAATAAATTCAATGAAAAAGTGGTACACTTGAGTTTTTAACTTGAAATTACATCAAAATTGTGAATTTGCTTTGAGTTTTTTAATGTTACGTTGTCGGAGATTGTAATTTATGTTACTATAAATGTAGATGTCGTGCAAGACGTTCGAGGTGAAAACATGTCAGTCCAAAGAGGATCAAGAAAACGATCCAGCGAACTTCCCGGCTTCCTCCAAGTGGCAAAAACATGACTCAGTTTTCTTAGCTACTATGCCAAAGGTTACCATCTTACCGAATATGATTGCTTCTAAGTATGCACTTATGGGACTTGGATTATGCGATGATGTGTTTAATCTGTTAGACACCATTGGTTCTGGATCTTTCTACCTAGTAGATCACGAGACTTACCCAAAGCTTGTTCGTGAGTTTTTAGCCACATGTCGGGTTACTTACAAAGACCCTTCTGAACCAATAGCAAGCGAAGGAAAACTCACATTCTTCATCAATAAGAAGTACTACACCTTAGCAATTAATGAGGTGTGTGATGTATTTGGTTTCCTGCACCATGAGCAAATTGGATTTGGTAAATTTGATAATGCGAGCAGGTTTTGAAATCTTATTGCGAAGGGTACATACGTTTCTCATGGAGAAAAGATAACTCATATTCATAACCCAGTGGTCCGCGTTGCTGCCAAAATCATCAGCAACTCTATGTTCTTCAAACGAGAGCCAAGTTCGGTTCGTGATGATGAGTTGTGGATGGTGTTTTATGGGGTCAAACACCTTTTGGATGAGTTCTCGGCATATCCACCGAATGATGTTAACCTTGGTGCTGTTCTTATATCTAAACTTGTGAAGTTGAAGACTCAAGCACCAAAATCAAAGAAGAGGAAGCTCTGTATTGGTACACTTCTTACTCATATTTTCAACTATATTGGTGTTGACTTGTCTCAGTATGAATCAGTGGACATGGTGCCTATGATCGATCAAAAACACATGTCTAGCTGTCATATCCTTAATGGACATAACAAATACCACTTTTATACTCGGTCTGGACTTGAGAAGTTGATTACACTCCCAGCGAGAGATATCATGTCTCTTGTTTCACGAGAGAATTTGATATTTGAACCATCTGAATCTGTCCTCCGCGATGTACCCAGAAGAGGTCAAGGTCGACATCGTCAATCTACGTTCCATGCGTCTTTACCTCATGTTAATTACGATGTTGATGATGTACAACCACATATTCTTCTTCCAAGTGATTCTAGTCAATATCTCCTACCAGACGTACCAGAACGAGAGAATGTGGAGGATCGTGAGCAGTGGAAGATATATATGATAAAAGAATGATATGCTTCACCGAATATGGGGTGCTATTTCTAAGATATGCCCATGTGCTTGTTTATCTAGTCCACAAGTACACTATATCAATGATACGAGTCACAAAAAATGAGCATCTATAAGATATGACACTCTGCTTTGTTTATGTGTTTGACATTGACAGGTCCGCAGGAGTAGGACTGAAAGAGTACCTAATGATGACCCTCCTAGCGATCACGATGAGGAAGGTTGTACTAATGATGATGTCAAGGTACCTATTGTAACCCAATGGTTTCCACCAATATTTTGCACATAGTAAATATCTTCTACGTCAGTCCTCCAAGACAACCCTGTTTTAGTGAATTTTGGGAATTCACCATTGGCGTATTAAAGTGATCCGTTTGGAAAAACTTGTACTTCTTTCGAATCCAAGAACTCTTTATACTTCGAGCACCACAAATTGGTGAAATAAGCATCAAGGAAAGCAATTCTTCTACTTCTGAACATTGGTGGATTCTTCATAAATCTTGAACGCAACATATTCAGTGTGCACTCAGTAGGCCGTAAATACAAAAAAAAATCATGTAAATAACCAATGTAAAAAAAAAACTGTTAATATGGATGACATCAACTTACCAATGAAATTAGCCAGCCTTGTGGTTTCCGTAGAATATTAAAAACGTCTTCTCTTTTGTGTCGAGATCCTGTTGGATAATCTCTGAAATTTACATTTTAATGTTAATGAATAGTATAAGTAAACATTAATTAAAGACATACAATCAATATCAAAGTTTTTGAAGCTTTAATAGAAGTCAATCATTCAAAGCCTTAGTTTTCTGAGAATCCACCGATGCAAATACATTGTATTGAATCCCCGTAGTGGTCTTCAAACGTTTATTTGTGATGCCGATAGTAGGGTCGTACACCTTATATGGTGTTACTAATGAAGGTCCAGATTTTGTCACTCTTGTGCTCTTCCCTCTAATGTGTTTATTGTTATCGTCTTTAAACATTGATTTTATTGCATTCATAGACTTCTCACTCAATTTCCCAGATGAAGAATTAGGCTCATATATCTTCACATTGGAAGATTTTTGGGACAGATCTTCATACCTTTTCATAGTTGTGTAGCTTTCAGATTTTGTGCTTTCATCATCAGATGAAATCAATTTCTCATAAGCAGTTTTTGCTCCACGTAAGTCAGAAAGATTTTCGAATGTTGGCATATCACCTAAATCTTTGTCTCTAAGCGAAGGAATTGTGAAATCCTGTATATTGATTAAAAAAAACTTTTAAACTACAAATTAATATTTCAGTCCAAAACTTAAAAAGACATTACAATCTACCTATGCAATCTTCAGCTTCCTTCTCGAACTCGACAAATTTTTCTCGAGCATTTAAATCCTTGGAAGTAACTCACTATAATCTTTCTTCTTTGCTTCTTCCTCAAGGAAATCAATTCTTAAAAGTGTCGTGTCAGAGTCTTTCTTCTTCACCTCTTCTTCAAGTAAAGCAATTCGTATCTACATTGCTTCAAATTGATTCATCTTCTTCACCATATCGTCTAATTCAGCCTCAAGAGCATTATTTTTAGCTTGTAATTCCTCAACCTTATCATTTAAAAAACTAAAACCAGAACCATCCGATTTCTTTTTCTCCACCCCCATTTTTTGTACTTGTTTATTCCGTTTACTTGATTCTTTCAAAATGTTCACTTCTTCAAGACCATTACCTCTGTCATCATGAATGTCGTCTACTAAGTTGTACAACCCCTCATCAACCCAAATTACTGATCTCAGACCACCATCTTCCAAAATGACTTTGATAAGAACATCAATTTTATTGTCCGTCCGTTCATTGTCCCAAACAGCAGGTTCCGAATCATTCATCAAAGGAGTTAGATTGCCTCTACAATGTCCACAAAACAAAAATATTGTGATTAAAAAAAACACAAGCTCAAAAAAAAAAAAAAAAAAAAAAAAAAAAAAANCATTCTGTAGTACAATTGTGTGGATGTCAACGCTCTGTTTTCCTTTTGTACCTATGTATTTTAGTAGAAGCGGACAATCAGCATGAGATGGCCTACCAGTTTTCGCACAAGAATTAGGTACAACATGATACGCCTATACTTGGAGTGTTTGTATGAACCCATGAATGATGCATGATGATGCGGTATAGACAATACTTTTAACTGAATCTATCAATTCCTTGAAAGCTAATCTTCCCCACGAATACTTTTCAAAACTTTCTAAATCAAAAACCATATTCGCTATTGAATGGCTAGGCTGCACCTTATCATCGTAACCCAAAATGACTAATACAATAGACAAATATGCAAACCGAGTTTTTTCCTCTGTAGACCAAGAATCTACTTCTCCACATACAGCTTTCAAATCCTTCTTGCACGGACTTTTTCCTTTTAATTTAAACTTTTGCCAAAACAAGTCATTTCCAGTATTAGTACTTACATCCAACTCATTTTCATCAGGTAAAGGTGAACAGTTCAAAGTTGTTATGGCTTCAAACTCCGATATGGAAAATCGAGCAGGTATATTACCATACAAACACCATATCTCATGTTTTTTGGTACAAACAAGCTGTTTCTGAAGAATATACTCCACAACCTTTGAAGACCACGTGAACTTATTGTCAGTGAAGTTTACAACAACCCCTAACGGAGAGTCTCTTGTTTTGTTCCACACTTCCTCACCAACAGCAAAACTAACTTCTTCTAACCATCCAGACTTGCAATGATAATTAATACCTTTTTTGAATTTCCGCTCTGTACCAACTGTAAAAAGTCGTTTTGGAAATCCTAACACATCACTCTTTTGTGTCGTCATCCAATGAGAAAAAATAATTCAGGATCAATGACATAATGTGTAGACCGATCACATGACAAATATAATGAATTACTATGACCAAACAAGGACCGATCGGTCTGAATGGAGTCCGACCGATCCAACTTTGTTAACATAAAAGTACGGCACAGAAGAAACAAGACTGATCGGTCTTGTACTAGATCAATCGGTCTTGTTTATTCTGTGTCACACTTTTATGCTAACAAAGTTGGATCGATTGGACTCCATTCAGACCGATAGGTCCAGTATTCACAAAAAAACACCAGTTTTTGAATTCACTGAAATCAAACGTGGTTTAACACGTAAGAAACTCAATACTAATCAATATTTAATGAAAAACACAAATTCTATTTAGGAATCACTAAAATTAAATGAACACAGACCTGATTATGCAGCAGATAACTCAGACACCTTGTACTGTGTAACATAACAAAAGTTGAATAGAGAATAGGTTTTTCTTTTTGGTAAAATTGAAATAGATAAGCTAAAAGAAATTCAACTTGATTTAATTATAGGGAATCAAAACTAGAACAGAGAATAGGTTTTTGTTTCTGGAAAAACTGAAGAGAAACTAAACGAAATTAAACGTGATTTGATTATAAGGAATTTTTGAAGTGAAAGGTAAAATAGGTATATTTGAAAAATAGGTTATCTAAGTAATTTGAAAAAGGGTTATCATAGTAATATATAAAATAAAATAGGTTATATTAGTTAATTTTTTTTTACTTTAGGTGCAGGCAAATATTTTTTTTACTCACATGTGTTTGAAGTGGATTTATGATCCTCCTCTCCGGTCCATGAGCGGGGAAACCCATTAAGCATCTTGTCACAATCACAAGGAAAATGCCCGAGTTAACATTTTGGTCATCATAGCATCTCGTCAATAGGATAAACTGTTGAGATAGTATCTCAAACATTTTGTCATCTTGACAACTCGTCCTTTCTCAATTCAAAGGAACCAAGAGATCTTTGAAAAATAGAAATAGAATTATTTCATATCAATAACAAAATAATTCTGAAAATCATGCAAAGATCTTCGAGATAACATCAAAGCTAAACAAAAATGTAATACTTCTTATCTTAAATCTATTGTAACCGCCTCTATACATTATAGAGGAAGAGGTCTCCACAAGGAGACCAAATTTTCAGAATTCTTATACAAGCAATACAAAGCAACTCGATATTTTACTCGCTAAACTGTTATCTTTGGCACCTTAATTGACAGAATCATCATCTATCTTTCCTTTTGAATCTAAGAGTTGGAACTAGATTCTTCGCGCTAGATCCTACTCAAACAATTGGCGCCGTATGTGGGGAAGACAAAGAAAGACTTCTTAAGCAGAAGGAGGCAATGAGAAATCCCAATAACAATGTTGGAAAACAACAACAAAATCAACCCATCCGCACGACAAGTTGTTGAATCGCCTCAGGAGCTACTCGACCAGTCTCGCGACTCAGTCTTGAATCCATTCAAGCAATGGATAAAAACCAGGAAGGATCTTGCGACACTACAAACCTCCCAGGACCACCTACCAAACGGCTGACATTCACAGTCAAGATGCAGAACTTGCTGTGACAAATGGATGCAGCATAGCAGACGAGTAATGAGCGTCTCAATCGAATCGAGGCAAGAACCAGACTACATAAGGTCAATTATCAGCTCATGCAGAAAAATAGGCATCTTGAAGAAGTACTCACCAGTGTGCAAAGAAAGCTTTTTGGTGATACACCTAGAAATTTTGTTAACTAACATCAGGGGAAAGGCCTCACTCAGACACCCCAGCCAACCCCAGCAATGCTAGATGCCGCAACTAGTTTAGCGCCTGAAATTTGGTGAATCCTGGCCCAAGCCTGAAACTCACCATTTTCACAAAGACTGAGAAAGATCTTGGTAAAGCATGGTCTGAGACTCTAATGCCCTTTGTACAATGGAACAACTGACCCATTGGCATTTATGAGCACCTTCAACGTTATGATGGGAAGTACAAGTTACCACCCTGACCAAGATGACACATTGTATTGTTAACTCTTTGCCGAAAATCTAACTGAAGACGTACTTGTGTGGTTCATGAAGCTACCCGCCGGGTCAGTTGAAAATTTCAATTAGCTGGTAGAGTTGTTCATGAAGCAGTACACAATATTCGTCAACAAGGATACTTTGATAGAAGAGTTACGCTCTGTGAAATAGGGATATGACGAGACTTTAAAATCATATCTCAGACGCTTTAGAAAAAATCATGACAAAGCCAAAGTAAGCAACGATATAGCCATTGAGACCATACAAACCCAGATGGTTAGTGATGAGGCTCTAGAAAATGATTTCTTTGTAAATTGGTCGACTACAATATCTGAAGCCTTATGCCGGTTAGCTAGACATGCCGAGTACATCGAAGAACAACAAATTCTGACTAAGGCTCAAAGGGGACCAAAGGTTCTCAAGATAAAGGAATCTAAGGAAGAATACTTAGCGGAGGCAGCATTTCAATAAACGTAAAGGACATATTGCTACATTCCAAGTTGGGGACACTGAGAAACAGGACAAAAAGCCATGCGGCAAAACTTGGAACAATTCTTACAACTGAAGTGAATATTGTGCCTTTCACAACTGCATTGGACATCTAACCTCAAAATGCAAACAGTTGCAAGAACTTCTCATTGAAAAGTACAATAAAGGAGAGGTAAATGTTTCTGAGGAAGAAACACAGTTTTTATGACTGCAAAAACTAAAGCAAGTAGAGTTGCGTGATGCAACTAATAAACTAGCAAATGAGGAGAATGTTGAGAGAGAATGATAACAAGGTTTTTCGGTCTACGCTATCAAATCATTGAGGTAAGTGGATAAGCAAGTGGATGTCGAACCAATACTCAGAGAAAGCATGCAAACAACTCATCTAGTACCTAGTTCTAGTCCAGATAACCTAACATTCTGTCACAAAGTTAGGCCAATATTCATGTGAGCTCTTAAACTAGCTAATAGGACAAACTACACTAGATCACAAAATAAAAACGGAGCAAGAACATTCAAAACAGGGAAATGAGTGCAAAACAGAGTAAGAACTAGCAAATGCAATAGACTATGAAATTAAACATGAATCTAAAGGATAAGAAATGGGTGATCGGCGGGTAACTCGCCGATCCAACACCGCCAAGCTATATAAAGCGAGCTCTAAACCGGGATAAGCTAGATCGGCCCACTCTCGTGGTGAAGATACCTTTCGGATTCGGAAGATCCATTACGACGCTAGCCGCGATCTAGCCGGATCCAAAGCATAAAGTCCGGCTCGAAGTGTTTAATGACCGAATCCACATGCTAGATCTCTCCTCGCCGGATCAAAGCCATCTCCCACATGACATTTTGGTCTCCGATCTCCTTAGCGCTAGCTTTGGAGATTCGGCCCAAATAGAATCTCTCTTGATCAGGGAGAGATCGACATTAAGCTCGGTCATGTTAGAAGAGATCGGATCAGATCATGTTTGCATAGGCAAGTGGATCNAGAATCTCTCTTGATCAGGGAGAGATCGACATTAAGCTCGGTCATGTTAGAAGAGATCGGATCAAATCATGTTTGCATAGGCAAGTGGATCGGAGATTTC
>OVBA01004533.1:0-23162 GCA_900406435.1 Lepidium aucheri
AAAAAGTTACAAAAACTATTATAGTAATTTTCAAACTTATGCCCTATTCTAATAATTAACCTAAAATTTTACTTTATTCTAACAAATCACCCAATTCTTAAAACACTTAAAACACGAAAAATTCTGATAAAGATTTAATTAATAGACAATCATTTAATGATAACTATAAATTTATTAACATCGGAACTCCATTTAGTATTGTAGTACTTAATAAGTATCAAAATTAATAATAATCCAATCATACTTTTCCCACATTTACATATAAGGCCTATCTTAAATTCATAACACAATCTTGGGGAATTGTTATTCAACTATGATTTATATTGACTTTTAATAATTTTTAGTGATTTGTAATGATTAATTATTTAATTGTTGGAAATCATTAAAAGTCATTAAAATTGAATAAGTGCTCTTTAGGAAGGTCATAATTTACATAAGATAAAAGAACAATATTGTCGAGCTCTTCTCAGTCTAGTGATTAAATACAACACCGACCCAGTATTAACTCGGTTAAAAGGGTTTCACGGATGTGTTTAGGCCAAATTAAACCTCAAAGAAGCCAAATATTGAGATTATGTAAGAACAATCATGGAACAAATAAAGGTCAATGGAATATAATCTTTGTGAAGACAAAGTAGTTCAATAAAGTAGGGAAACTAGATTCTTTCCTCTACATAGCCAACAAACCATCTTTTAAGATTATGCTCTTTAACATATTAGAACATAAATTCTTAGATAGTTTATGTGAGTGAAGCCAAATATACCAGAAATTTTAAGACCAAGTCATGGAAGTTTTGCATTAAACCCATCTGTTGGATTCTAATCATTCAAAAGGTTTAGTCTAAACATTACAGAGAAAGAAAAAAACAAAACTGTGTGACAAATTGTAAGCAGATCCATTACCTTCTTTAAACATGTTCATCAATAAACTAATCATCTCAACATTCTTCATTCTCATTGTTTCTTCTGTCAATTCCCAAATCATTTGTGTTCTTGGACTAGATTTTCGGCTTCAAGCTCCTTTTGATAAACAGGTAATGCCAAGCTCTCAAGCAACTTCACATGAAACAATTTAACATTTTTCCATTTACCAGGAACTGAATCACCTATTCCATTAATGGCCGCCATTATATTCTCTGCAATTTCCTTCTTTCCCATTGACAATTTCGCTACTTTAACAACACTACAAGTACCTGTACCTAAAAAGAACAAAGCTGATTCACAAACTTTTTCGATTTGTTCTTTCCAATTACCATGCCTTAGGTTAATCGCAATCGTATTCTTCTTCTTCTTCACAAACTCTTTCCCCAACAGCTTTGGCAAAATCGGCATTAGTCTCCTTTCCGCGAAATACAATTCGCATCGATTCGGCTCTAATTTGCGTAAATCGGACTTCAATTTGGAGACCTTAATCACTGTAGTGATTGGAATCTTCTCTGCTTCGATCTTCTTCAACGCCGCTTCCTTAGTAATTTTGTTCTTGTGTTTATCGTCGATGATCAAACAAAGCTCTGGAGTATCTTCAACCAAATCGATAAGAGGATGAGGAAGAGGAATCATAAAGGGATTCGTCCGATCAATCTGGGGGATTTTCTTCAATGTGACGACTACATAAACAAAACCATCGTTCTCAATCGTTTCTGAGTTCTGGGACTTGGATTTGGAGTCCCACCATTTAAGCAGAGACTTCACAGCTCTGCTAATGTTCTTAGGATTAACCTTCGATTGCTGTTGCGGCGGAAGAGAAGCTATAGTACTCATTCTCCGGTGAGAGATGTCGCAAAGAACACAGGTTATGTTGTGAAATTAGGGTTTAGAGAAAAAGGAGTTTTGGCAGAATTTTTTTTTTTTTTGAACGGATAGAACCAACTCGTTTATTTTTTTAGTCTTAAGCGATGGATATGAAGGAAGGCCCATTAGATAAGCCCAAACTTAAATCCTTGTAATCTTTAATAAGCCCATTATGATAACGTACCGAAACAAAAGCCCAACTAAAGAAAACATAAGCCGATAAATGTATTTCCGGAAACAATAACTAGGAACAAATTCTAGAAAAACAACAATCAAACCAAAAAAAATCACTTAAGATAAAGAAAAATCAAATACTAAGGGGCCGATTGGTAAAGGTTGTAGATTTTAACTTTTTGCTGTATGATATTGGTCGTTGAGTTTTTGACTGTAGATTTTTTTTTGCTGCAGAAATTTATATTTGTAAAATTCAAAATTTTTAACTCTAGGTTTTTTGCTTTATACAATCAAAATCATTCCATAAATAAAAAATTGGTTTTTGAGAGCAATGAAAACCAAAAATAAATTTTTTAAAGCATGACTGATTCAATTTAAATAATGTGAAAAGATTTTTGCTCTGTACAGCAACCAGAGTCATTACCAATCACACTCTAAAACTAAATAAGGTTAGAGAATTGAACTCATTCACAAGTCCAATAGGCTATATATACCTAACCAATAAAATTATTAGTTAGAAAATCCATAAATACTTATATATCAAGTATTAATCTCTTATCTAACCGATGTGGGATATTTATCAATATCCTATTCATTAGACCTATGATATCTACGTTGTAAATGACTAGTCCTCTTCGGACAAGTCTATGGGGTGTGTTCTTCCTCGCTCACCAACAACAATTGTTAGAAAATTAGGCCGAATCACAAGCCTAATAAATCATATCAACCAATTAGTTGGATAATTCATTAATACTTATATACCAATCCACCCATGATTTCGTATCTAACCGATGTGGGAGATATATCAAACAACTAATTCAAATAGATCCACTAGACTTCCCATGTAACATAGCATCATATAACACAAATAACCTTGACATTGTTTACTTTTTCATCTCTACTGCTACCACAAAGTAACAACAGCCAAATCTCAAAAAAAAAAAAAAAACTACAACAGCCTGCATCTGAAAGGCATTTATAATCTTTCATATGACACCAAAACGAGGCTCTACCTTTTGTTAAAGTCACTTATTACCATAAAACTTAACTTCACAACTGACAGAATTGAATGCAATAACTGTAGTCAAAAACTTTACATTATCAATTTAGAAAAAAAAAAGAGAAAACCTTTTTTTCTCTGAATATCTATTCTTTTTAATAATGAATATAATCCAAACAAATTCGACTAATTTCACAGATAATAAAATCTTTAGATTTGCAAGATCAGAATCTCCTACCACATAGAAACTCGACATCATCTAAACGATCCATGTAGTGATACGTGGAAAGTATAGGTTAAAAGCTATGCATGAGCGATCGTGTCTTAATTTGTATAAACAATATTCTTTGAAGATAATATTTCGGGTGGTTTAGGTAGCTCTACGATTCACGCAGTTCAACCCAATCTAACTCAAAATTAGTCCAATTATTGATAACCGATGCCAAAAATTAATATTGTCGATTTATCCCCTAACATATCGAGATTAATGGCCAAACAACCATCATCTCGAGGGAACATATTAGAATATATATTCCACAGCGAAAATTAGAAGAAATCTTAAGTAACATATATAAGATATGAACAACTATAAGTATTGTCAATTAATATTGAATTGAAAGCCTATATTCTAATACATTCAATTACAGGGACATTTGATTGAGTGTAAATTCGTTGGCCGTTGGGGAATTCGTAGTTAAATCCACATTCGATCTCGAGAGATATGCTTTATTAAGTGTCAGATGGTAAGTACTCCATCCGTTTCATAATAAGTGTCATTCTAGCATTTTGCACACAAATTAAGGAAACATATTAAAACTCTATAATACCCCTAAAAACTTGTTGACTTTTGATATTCCTTTTTTCTTATTGGTTAATAATAAGGTTAAATTAGACCATTTATGCTAAAAGTTACATCGTAAATCTAAAACGACACTTATTTTAAAACAAAAAAATAATCCTAAAACGACAATTATTGTGAAACGGAGGGAGTAAAGATAATCAGTCAATACTACTCAAGTACATAGAAATTTGGATTTCCATTTGCTATCTATATAGAAAAATATATGTTGAAAATGCTGGCAAAAACATGTGCTTACTGATACAGTATTAAATAAAGCAAATGGAAAGTAGTAGATAGATAGATCAGCATTCAAGAGACTGGTCATATGTTATTTAACACCGTGGGTCTTTATCAACAACACTAGTTTAGTTTAGGCCCCATAAACTTGGTTATACTAGTGGCTTTGACCTAAAGTATCTGCTTTAGGCGCCAAAATAGTATAAGAACTAGAAGAGTATCAAAATCTTAGAAATTTATTGTACTCTAGCGATTAGTCTTTCTATTTGTATTTAAAATCTCAAGTTCGAGCCTGTAAATCACTGTTTTGTTTTTATGTTTATATTATATGGGCTTAAAATTTGGGTTTTGCTTTAGGTAGAAATTTTTATTTGACCTGTCCTGATAAAGTGAAATTTGGGAAGTGTAAGAGCTCATAAGTTCAAATCTCCATCGTCTACTATATCATGTAATGTTTTCAAAAGTTTTCACATAGTTTTTTTTTGTCTTCCAATATTGTCGAATCTTAAATATCATGTTGACTTGAAAATTAAATAGGATAAAATTTCCACGACTTGGTTCGGAACTCTTTCTCATATGGCGGGATTAGTAATCCGTTTTAGAAATAGAAAAGATTCGATCTACACATACGCGAAAAAAGTAATCAAAAAAGATAGTTTGACTGAATTACTTGAATTATAAATAAAAATACCGATTATTATCAAATTTTTATAAGATAAACTTAATATTATTAGTTTTAAAAAATAAATAAAAAAGAACTACTAGCTTAGCCCTTATATATATATGGATACTCTCCTCAATCTTATGTCTCCATACAAACAAGTATAGTAATCAAACAAACACTATGTGTGATCCCATTAGAAAAGATGGCACTAGCCAACGACCCAACACAGTTCGTAAAGAGAAGAGACCTTATATCCATAGATATTGGTCCTGGGCTGATGTTATAAGAGCGTTAACTGTTGTCATTGTACACTTTTTCTGTCTCTTGGCTCCGTTTAACTACAAATGGGAAGCTTTACGGTTCGGTTTGGTTCTCTACTTGTTGAATTTGATCAGTATCACATTCTCTTACCATAGAAACCTGTCTCACCGGAGTTTTAAGCTTCCTAAATGGCTTGAGTATCCTTTTGCTTATTCCGCTCTTCTCGCTCTTCAGGTTGGTGTAATTTAACACGCGAATATTCTAAGTATTACAAAGATGTATATTGATTGATAAGTTGTGCACTTTTCATTCAAAACCAATTGGTAACGAGTAGGATAAAATGTAAAGACAAATAAAGTTTTTTTATTCTTCGTCTACGAATATCCAAATTATTCCTAAGACCCCATAAATAGTCCGAACTGTATAGATGTATTATATATTAGATTAGAATGATCTGAACTTTCGATGTAGAATATCAACGACATTCTAATAGTTATGTTGTTTTTGTAGGGTGATCCATTGGATTGGGTGAGTATTCATCGGTTCCATCATCAGTTTACAGACACAGATCGTGACCCACATAGTCCTATTGAAGGATTTTGGTTTAGTCATATTTGGTGGATATGTGACACTCATTATATCAAATATAAGGTTATACATAGTTTATAAACATCACTTTCATCTTATTCTTTACATGTTTTATGATGTTGTTGTAATAAACTAATGCAAAATGTATAACAGTGTGGAGGACGTGACAATGTGAAGGACTTGAAGAAGCAATGGTTCTATAGGTTTCTAAGGAAGACAATTGGTTTCCATGTCTTAATGTTTTGGACTGCTCTTTATCTCTATGGTGGTTTACCTTACCTTACTTGCGGAGGGGTAAGTAATTCTTTTCTTTTGCTAGGTTATGATATTTGCACCAAAAAAGGTTTTTTTTTTTGGTTAAGTTGCACCAAAAATGTTGTATATCTCAACTTTCGATATGAGCTATTTATCATATTTTAACATGATTCTTCAAGATATCTATAGAAAACGATACAAATTCAGTATTTTAGACATATTACCCAACACACGGATAACATATCAGTTGAATAAGCACTTTTGAGCTCTGAAATCATATTATTATTTTTGAGTTTTCAACACAAAAACTAATTGTCAATAAGCTGTAGGAACCATAAATCTTATATATTAAATTATAATCTCAAGATACTAGATATTTATCACAATTTCCGACTTGATCTATTTATCATATTTAACATGATTTTTCAGAATATTTGTAGAAAACGATACAAATTCATCATTTTAGAAATATGACCCAACCGACGGATAACATATCAATTGGATTAACACTTTTGAGTTCTGAATCCATATTACAAATTTTTAGTTTTCCACTCAAAACTAATTATTAATATACCGCATGAACCATAAATATTATACATTAGATTATAATCTCAAGATACGAGATATTTATCATATTCTAATATTTTATATTTTATGAGATATTAATCATGTTTCAATATTCTATATTGATAGGGTGTTGGAGGTGTGATAGGGTACCACGTGACATGGCTTGTAAACTCAGCATGTCATATATGGGGTTCAAGGTCGTGGAAGACTAAAGACACATCTCGTAACGTTTGGTAATTAAACAATACTATTGAAGACTCTAGATTAGTTCTGTCTATATATATGAAGACTAATGATTTTGTGAACATGATTAATGAAGGTGGTTATGTTTATTTACAATGGGAGAGAGTTGGCACAACAATCACCATGCGTTTGAGTCATCAGCAAGACAAGGATTCGATTGGTGGCAGATTGATATAATTTGGTACCTTATTCGACTACTTGAAGTACTTGGACTTGCTACTGATGTTAAATTGCCTTCGGAGTTTCAGAAGCAGAAATTGGCTCTCGTTGGTTGATTCTGTAGTGGAAACGATTAGGACACTAAAATGAGAGACTACAAAGATTAATTATCGTCGTTTTCTATAATAAGAAAATGTTTTGTAAGTTTGGCTTAATTATGTTATTGTGAATGATTTCGTTAATTATACTCTCTGTTTTTAATTAGTTGAAGTCTTACAAATTTCACACATATTAAGAAGTTTTGTGAATATTTTTGTCACGTGGTTTCTTTTTTATTTTTCCTTTTTATAAAAGCGGAACTTGAAGTATTTGGGACCCCATACAATATATATATATATATATATATCAATATTTGAAATTCATACAATAAAATTGGTCTATTTATCGATAATCTAGATCCAAAATTGGTGTTATTGATACATCCCTGAATATATTCCTGAATATATTGGCGTATTAGAGAATAATATTCCACATCAGAAGTTGGAAGAGATCCTCTCTAATATAATATAATATATGGATCTTCACTCATTATCAATTGATTTTGAATTGAAAACTCGTATTCTAATACAATCAACCCAAACAAATATCTAAATCTCAATTTCAATAAATTCTCAGAGGTTGACTTATCTAAATGCCTATGTAATGTACCTATCATTGTTTTCCTTTGTTTAGTAATATCTATTTGTTCAACCACTCTCATTTATATCAGCATTGGTAAGATCTATGACCACCCAAAACGAAAAGCTTTGTAAGTTTTACTTTTACTGGTAAACATTTCACTGTGTCGTATTAAATGGTAGATAGATTTATCTCTGTATAAAGGACCACTGCATTTACAAAAACATAATTTGTCAGAACTTGATCATTGTTATATGTTTTATTTTTACTTTGGGTTGGGAAAAAAAGGAAAATAGTTAAAGCTCATAAAGAAAAAAAGTAACAAAGCTGGTATAAATATACAGAAATAGCTAATGAAAGAAACGTTTGATCATCCTGAAAATGGACCTCTTTATATATGTCACACCATCTTAATTATCCTCGTACAATACCTAAGACTGTTGCCTATACTCAGCAAAAGACAATAACTAAAACCCCTTGAATGGATGTAATGAGTTGAAAGCACTACATCTCGAGTGAGAAGAAATCGGTCTGGGATTTTAAAAAATTTGTAAGTTCGATTATCTTGTTATGCAGAACAATAACCCATTTTTTAGTCATCTTTAAATGGATATGAACCCATATTTTTGACACATTTGAATATCCCGAAGTGAGGGTGTATTCGTGGACTGCATCCTCTGCAAGAGAATAGTCCAAGTCCCTTGTGACCTCTCGAGTTAAAAAAAAAAAATGAACTACAAATTTTTACAAGGAATTTGTTGTCAAGTGGGAAGAGGTCGGTCTGGGATTTTAAAAAATTTGTAATCTCTTGTAATGTAGAACTGTAACCCATTTTTTTAGTCATTTTTAAATGAATATAAATCTATATTTTCGACGCATTTAAATACCCAGAAGTGAAGATGTATTCGTGGACTGCATCAATAGTCCAAGGCCCTTGTAACCTCCCGAGTTAAAAAAAAATGAACTACAAATTTTGCTCCTCATTAAACCGGTTCAACGTATAACATTTGGTATAATTAGCAACTAGTTATTTTGATTATAAACAGTAATTAGTCGGCTAATATAGACAAGATCCGTTAACTTCGCACGCTAAGCACTAGCTGTTGTTAGGTGTTATGAGTCCATACTTTGCTCACAAGTTTTCATTCAATTGACTTCAAAATGTCAATTATCTTCTCTTATCCTTAAATTCATTTCAAAAAACCAATAAAGGTCAACGTTCATTTTCATTTTCTTAAATCATATATTATACTACTAAAATATTATTGACCACAAAAAAGTGTAGAGACTCCTCAATAAGACCTCTTAACCATCAACATTTATATGAAAATTATCCAACTAAAAACTGATAAATTATGGACTTCCAATTCAAAATCAGTTAGCAATGAGTGAATTAACTCCTAATTATATATATTAAGTTAGAATGATTTCACTTTTCGATGTGGGATGACAATTACATTCAAAAACATTAGTTTTATTAAGAATAATAACCAAAATTTGAATCTATTGAATCATATATGTATGGGTCAACTTTAAAAAGTGATAAATTCAATAACAAAACTACAATAATTAAGTGTACGTTGTGGTTGCCCATATGAAGGCTACACGCTTCACAAGCAAAAGGTCGGTGACTAATACCTTAATTATTTCTTACGGTTGTCTCTAAATTATTATATGCTTTTATTAATGAGGTTCATAAATCATAAGCTTGATGAGCTATATACACTCGATATATATATATATATATATATATATTGCACATGCCCATACCATTCATTGATCAATATTCATCGTAAATCATCAAATTTGGATCAAATCATCAACAAAAGTTCAAGATGACGGTAAGAAATGTTATATTGGTTTTGTTGAAAAGTTTGCATGGATACGTTTTTAGTTTTTGTTCTTTAACATGTATTCAACAATCTCTAATCCATCTTCAGACTATCGAGATGAGAGTTCACATGGATTGTGTGGGATGCGAGAGCAGAGTCAAGAACGCACTTGAAAAGATGAGAGGTACAGAGTCTTTGGTTATGTATAAATCTTATACAACTATAGCAAGCAAATTTGAGTATATAGCCTATATGGGTATCGTCCGACTGAAATTTGAGAAGGTAGTAATGTGTTATTCCGGATTCAAGTATTTCCGAAAACAAAATCACATTCGCATGTGATATTAGAAATATTTCTTCCATAATCATGAGATCTGATCTTGACCTAAAGTCCAACAAGCATCGAATTTAAACGTCAACATATTTTTCTAATTTAGTGGGCGCCAAACTTTTTTTTTTTCTCAACCTTACTCATTCTTTTTAGTTCTAATGGGATCGACAAAGACCCGATCCATAGCCATATTTTTTTCTTTCCCTTTGTATCTGGGAGGAATCAAACTCGGGTGTCTGAGAAATGCTAAAATGGTCTTTACCACTAGGCTACATGTCCTCGGCGTGGGCGCCAATTTAAAAAGCTTTTATTTTAAATGGGGCATCAAAATATTTTTGGCTTTATGCATCACCCAAACCTTTTTTGTGGGCTGGCATTATCCCGAGATTAATTAGATCTCATAACCCGCTGAACCTGTTTAAAAGAAAGGTTTATGATTGGTGTAGAGTTTTTAGTATTTATGGTGTTTCCGTTAAACTGGATTAGCCAAGTTATAAAAAAAGTTATTAATATATCAATGATATTTTTTGCCTGAATTAATGGCAAAACAGGAGTGGATGCAGTAGAAATAGACATGGTGCAACAAAAAGTGACAGTAACTGGCTACGCAGATCAGAAAAAGGTTTTAAAGAAAGTGAGAAAAACTGGGAGAAGAGCTGAGCTATGGCAACTTCCTTATAACCCTGATCATACCGGCGGCGGAAGCAGTATCAATGGTGGCTACTTCTACAACCCTCATGGATGCAACGGTCCAATAAACCACGCAGCGCCGGTTCCAACATCTTCTTACAATTATTACAAGCATGGTTATGATAACAATGACTATTCTTCTTACCGTCACCATCCGGTTCATGCTTCTATCTTTAGTCACCAGACTGGTTCTAAATTTAGTGATGAGAATCCTAATGCTTGTTCTATTATGTAATCTCTTCTTCTTCTTCTTTACTATTATGCATATGCTTGAGTTTGTGATATCATAAGTTAACAAGCCTGTAAGATTATGTATTTGTCTTTATGGGCTTTTGTGTTAATGATGTTTTTTTTGTTTGGGCTTATGTAATAGTAACTTAAGCCCAAGTGGTTAATCAATTCTATTTTACATAGGAGAATGTTTTTTGTAAATCTTTATATCATTTTCAATTTTCAATAGAATTATAGTAACAAGTACAACTAGTCGTGGGTTATCTGAATCGACCCAAACTGATACGAACGGAAATACTATAATATAAATATCTATATATATAGAGTTTAATCTTGGTCTCTTCTTGGAGTGCCACATCATCATTCACTATTAAAACAAAGTTTTATTTTCTAAACCATAATTAACAACAAATTATATATGTTAAACCACACTTAACATGTACTATTTTTTTAAAAGTTAAAATTAGTATCACAATTAAAATATAATATAAAAACATATCTCTTATTTTGTAATTAATATATAACACTACAATTAAGAAAAATTATAAACATATATATGAATTTAAAAAATTTATATAGTCACATAATTACAGAAAAATATATATATTCTCTACATACGTCAATATAATTTTATATCATATAACAAACTAAAATTAAAACAAATATGTCTAATAATTGGTAAATTTATAGATATGTAATTATTTAAATCTAAATTCGTAAACAACAAAAAAGAGAAAAAGTTACTAAAATTTATTTTAATTTAGAAATTAAAGAAAATATAGTGAATTTTTACATTAAACTCATTTAATTTTGTAAAACTAAATAAAAACTATTAAAATCAAATTCTCTAAAAAATTGTAATGGATTTGATATCAAATCAAATTTATTAAATATATGTAGACTAACTACGAATATAGTGAAGATGGGTAACTTAATATTAACATGAGCATCACATATAGTAAAGATGAAAATTTCTAATGAGACAAAATTCTCAATTATAATGGTTAAATATTATAATATATTTAAAAGTATTTTATTTTTATTTTTTTTGTCAACAATATTAGGCCACAACTGGCCGGCCCAGTAGCCAAGTTCCTGTATAGTGCAGGCGGTGGGACTCGATCCCGAGATGTGCAAGTGCACCTGTCATTTAGTGGATTTACCCTTGCCACTAGACTAAAGGCCACTTGCAAGGTATTTTATTTAGCATCATACTTTTTGTTTAGACATATGTTAATAATGTCTCTTCAATTTCCTTCATTCAATATGTGTAAGAAAATAATTACATACTTAATGAAAACATAATTGAATTACCCTAATTAATGAAAAACTGTATCAACTAAATAGTCTTCAAGTCTTTAACCAAAAAAAAATTGTCTTTAATCGACAAATTATGACTTTTCTCTTCTTTTTTCTTTAAATAGATCATTTGGTAGTTCAAACTTAGCATTATTACCAACAAAAATCTTACCTTCTCAAATTTTTGTCAAATCTATATGGAAACTTATCGTCTATCTTCTTCCGATTGAAAGCTAGACGAAACTCTCGATATGTAAATACAAAGCTTATGCAATTTTGGGAATCCCATGATGTCAAAAAATGGGGAGCTTATAAAATAGGTGTCAAAATGTTGGTCCTCGATGAAAATATATATGTTCTATAGTTTATAAATATCTACATACTTTTTCCTATTCTTGCATTCAAATCCCGCCCGAAGGGCCGGTCATTAACTAGTAGTTTGAATAATCCTAAATACCCGATTGAATGTAGTTTTGAAGAATTCGTTGAGTTTATACCCGTCTAACCCGAACAACCTTTGGTGAATTTTTTTTTTTGTAATTCCTTACATAAGACCAGGTTCAATGCTAGTATCTTAAGTGGGTATCTTAACAATAAAAAAAATCAAAATTAATAAAACAAGAGATGTGAGAAGGATTTGAGTATCTTAAATAAGATACTTAAAATAATAATATTTCATTGTTTAGATACTCAACATAAGATACCTAGCATTATACATGCTCTAAAGATTCAGAAAATATCGGATAATTACATTAATTTAAAAGATTATTATATATATTTCGGTTTATGCAAGAGGAAAAAACTTATGAAGTAAATTAAAATTTTGTCTACCTATTTACATTGTCACTAAAACATAATTTCAGACCTATTTATCTAGATATTGTTTTTTTTTTGTCAACTTTACTATAATTGGATTGACAAAGCCCGATCCATAGCCAAAACTCAAACTCTAAAACTGCTTTCTTCTTTCTTCATGTACCTGGGAAGACTCGAACCGGGTGCCTGAGGATTTGTAAAGTGGCCACTACCACTGGGCCACCTGTCCTCGGCATCTAGATATTGTTTAAAAATTACTAATATCTAATTTCTCAGACTTAAAATATGTAAAACTTAAATCAATATAATTTTTATGGATTTAAACCAAAAACCCCGAAAACCAAGTAACTATTATTCGATCTGCTATAGATTCGGGTTTAGTTTGGTAAGTAAAACTTTTTACCGAACAACCTGTAATTTGAATAATCCAAACCGAACCTGATCGGAACCCGTATTAACAACTACCAAATAAGCAACAAGCCAAATAAGGAAAAAGCAACTAAATCCCAACGATAAAATGGCCACGAAACACGAAAGGCAACTCCAAACCTTACACCTAGCAAAGCTCACTCAAGGAATAATCTGCGCCGAATCCATGAGAGCGCCAGTAACATTGTCGAGAGTAAACATAACCTTTGAGTGAAGTCTTTTGCTGCTTGAAGGCTGGTAATGCAGACTAGATACAAAACAACAAAGCAGTATGTTGTTCTAGATTGGCTAAATTTAACTGAAATTCTGTAGAAAATTTAAGAAAATGAAAAGAGAAAAAGTTTGGAAGGTGAGAGATTATGGAATAGAAGTAAACCTTAATGATGAATTGTTGTTGTTTGAGAGTGGTTTCAGTGCAGCAGATTTGATGCTTTTGGAATTCTTCTTCTTCGTGTATTTCTTTTTTATCTTTCTCGGTGTTGCTGAGATCATTGGGTTGTTGTTTTCATTCTCATCGCCGAAGTTATCGTTCATCAATTTCTTCATAGTCGCTGTCTTTCTCTTCTTCGAGTTCTGTTTCGATTTTGCCGTTTCTCGAGTAAATTTCTCGGTACTGATGATCTCGAGTGAGGTTAAACGGCATTCCTGCCATTTTAGAGCTTCGATGTCGTTTATCACTTCGTCGAGAGTTAGGGAAGACGACGATGACGATGAAGAAGCTGTGGTTTGTTTCAGAGTTGAGCGAGAGAGATCTAGTAGATCCAGTGCGTCCACAGCTTCGCCTACAATTTTCTGATAACAAAACCGAGCCGATCAAATGGATATCGGAGACAAAACAATATGAGAACAATTCAACGAAATTGTTGCGACGAAATCGGATTTCAAGCTTCGATTAAATCAAAACGGAGATGGAGAAGAACAAAATAAGGAAAAAGGAGGAGGAGAAAGGAATGTCACGAAGCTCAAAAGCAAGTTCAACGGATTCAGCAACTAATAAACGAGATGATGATGATGATGATGATGATGATGATGAAGATAATGATGATGATTATGATTGTGGTTACCTTAGGAGCTTTGTGAAGCTTTCGGAAACCATGCATATGGATGATCTACAGAGAAAAAACAAAAATCAGAAGTGAAGAAGTGGATTAGAGAAACTGAAGGAGAATCAAATATTATGAGAATGAGGAATCGATTGAGAAACCTGATTGAGGTAAGAGATGGTGAAATCGATAGATTGCTTGGAGATGGAGAAATTAACGTATTCTTCTAGAGACATCGTCTTCTCTCCTCCCATCTTCATTCTTCCTCACTCTGTTTGTTCGCTAGCAAACATACCAGAGAAGTTTCAAAATCAGCTATAAAAGAGTTTGTTAGCCGGGAAAAAGACGAAAGTACCCTTCCGCGTGTTTCATATATGTAGTTGGGCTTTTTTTTTTTTACGTGGCCCAACATATCAACTAATGGAAAGGAGAATTAGTATAGTAATGAAACTCTGGATTGAAAGAAAAGTAAAAATCAAATTTAGAGGTAGGTGATAAAAACTGATAGAACTTCTATAATCTATTTGGTTTTCAAATTTAGAAAAAAAAATCGATTTGAAATTAATGAAATGGTCAATTGACCAGCCAACACAAAAGTTAACATTAAATTAATTTTTTTGTTGTTAACAACAATATTTGTATGGACCACAAAGGTCGGTCCATTAGCCAAATTCCTATATAAATTTTGTAGGCGGTGAGATTCGACCTCTGGTTGTATATGTGTGTCTACCTTTAATGGACTTACCACTAATCACTGGACTAAAAGCCACTGTTTAATCACTTACATCTCGAGTTTAATGTTTAATTAACGATTTTTGGTAAGTACCATATTAAATCGTCAATTTTCCTATTAAAATTAGTTGTATTATAAATATTATATTTTAAATCAGAATAATGAGAATTTTATGCTTGAAATATTTGTGTATGTTTTACTAATATTGTAAAAATAATAAATATCATGAAAAACTAGTTTTGGTAAGTTGCTAAATGTTTACTGCTGACTTCAATATTCAACCACAAAGAGTCGTATACCTTACATGATATTGTTTAAAGTTCTAAGAATTTGAGTTGTAAATTAGTCATCAGTCTTTGCAGATCTTTATTTCTTGTTTTGGAAGATTCTAGGAGACATGTAGATAAGCATAACTTTTCATATTTTTATGGTATATTTGGAAGGTGAGACAATATTTTTTTGAATATTGATGATCGGGATCCTAAAGACCTGATAAGTTTAGCTAAGTCTAAGGCTTAGGCATGGATTCAAGCTCAAGAGAAGAGATAGTCGAGGCACATCTCACTTCAAAAAGAGCGGAAGAGGTAGCTTTTAGACCTCTGACATTTCATCAAGCTGTTACATGTTATAGATGTTATGTTGACGACTTATTTGGAAGGATTCTGAATATTTTTGAGACATGACATATATTGCTTTTCAGATCTATCGGGAATGTTAATATGAGAGTTCGACAAATCCGGAGGAGCCTGTCGTCCCACTATTCAGAAGTTGAACATTTGTTATGGGCGATGTCAAACCTTGTCTCACTAAAGATCAAAAAGATAGTCATTATGATGGATTGTGCAAATGTTTTGAAGATGATGGAGACCCATAGAAATGGCTAGCTTTTTGCAAACTTTAGGAGTATATTCAGTTTCTTCACTCTTTTATTGATTCCTCGATATGTTCTTCACCAAAAAGATTTTCTAACCTGCTATGTTAGAAGGTTTTTTACGAATCTTTCTTTTCTAAACTTTTTTTTTCACTGTGCACTTGGACACTTTGTTAAAATTTGAGAAAAAAATATTAAAGTAGAAATAGTAATTGTGAAAATGTTTTTGTTAAGTGGTTAAGTTAACTTCTACCACACTCCCCACAAGAGTTCTACTTGAAGCATTAGCGGGTCAAAAATAAATATTGAACCTACAAAGACGAAAACTTAGAAATAGTAATTAATCAAATTGATTTTATATTTGATCTTCTTCGTGTTTTTTCTTCTTTCATCTGGGTAATCTGGGTAATATATAAAGGTGAGATTACATAAAAAACGACATTGCTCAGCTGACGAAAAATATCGAAATCTCCAGACACTAAGCAAAATCCCAACAAAAATCATATAAACCAAAGACAAATCAAGAAATTATTCCTAAAATCGAATGAAAATTAATTTCCGAGAATATGGAACTTTAATTTTCTTTGTCTTCAATCATAAGGAAAAGGAGAATTATTATAGTCTATAATCTTGAGTTGTGTGAACTGTCAAAAATTCAAAAATGGAGATAACAAAAACTTGATCGTAGTCTTTTATTACACAGCCCTTTTATTCAAATAAGAATCGTGGAATTATGATTTACGTAAGAGATAACTAAATTGAAGACCAAGCGTTGGCTTCGACCCAATTGAATGCAATTGGAGCTAAGAACGCATCAGGTATTCCAAATGAAGCCACAAGTGCAAGAGCGTGAGGTCTAAGCTCTGCACAGAGCTTAGAAACTTCTCTTCTCACATCTTCAATATTATCCCTTGAGAGGTAGCCATATCGCAGCAACGATGGATCTTCTTCCAAGCAAATCAAAGCGTACATTGATCTTACAAGACCTAACACATCCTAGAATCAAGTACATGGAGCCTGTCAGATTACTCAGAAACGTAATCTATAGTTCATATGGTAATTTCCTTGATCCCTAAGTTAGTCGAGAGAAACATCATTATTCAGAACGTCACATGTTTAGTTACCTTTACTGAGCCAGCAGGTAGTTTGACCTCAGCACTCAAAATAGTTTGCAGTATTGCTTTTTCTGTAAAAGCTTTACCTAAGTCTTCAGCAAGTTGATGACTCTGTATACACAGATGCAAACCATTACTGAATCCTAAAGGTTGACAGACAGAACAAAGAAAAGCACATTTTATGAGAGGAAAGATGCTTACCCGGAGGAAAGAGAACTCGCGACTTTCTCCCTTCCCTTGAAGCTGTGCAACTTCAGAAGTAAACCGTTCCAAAAGATCTCTCTCTCTTAAACAGAACACATTTGACTGGTACAGACAAATACGAGACATATTTAACACAAAGTTGACATCACGTAAATATAGTGATTAAAGGATAGATATTTGCATATAACCTGGAATTGGCTGCATCTGAGGGTAGAAGATGTGAGTTGAGTTGGCAATACAGGTCGAGAACTATTCATGTGCTCCAATCCCAAACCTTTGAAAGGTTTATTTTTCTTCTTACACGATACATATTCAGCAAAAAGAGCCTTACTCACCTAAGCTTGCCAGTAATAACGGATAAGCCACACTGTATTGTCAAAACAAGTAATGTTACAGCATTGATAATGTTCAGAAAAATGCCCCTAAACCAACCTGCTGCATTAGTACATTGTTGTCACCCTCAAAAGTAGTTTGCACATCAAATTCACCTTTCAACTGACCAACTAGATTTTCTGTTTTCACACCTTGCCCTCCAACGGCTTCACGACATTCCTAAGAAAGAACATAAAAACCTCTGTATGGCTCATAGAAGCCTTTTTGCATAACAAAGCGTATTAGGTATTGGTTCTAACCTGAAGAGTTCGCATATTGTGCCAAGTGAGAACAGCCTTGAACCCACTTGAAACAACATGGATTGCTTTGTTAGTCTCAGGTGTCCTCTTCACGTAAGTCATCTTCAAGTCATTTGCAGCAAAACTCATAGCATATCTGTGACAGATGAGAAACAATAAGAGATTGTCAAAAAACCAAAACAGAAACAGTTAGAGAAGACAATCCAGCCTTAAGATATTTAGGTTGGCTAAATCCTCAATTCTTTTGGTAACACACTTCAGAAGCTTAATAGATATAACAACTTGAGTACAGAAGTTACAGTAAGTGTACTATTTGAGCTTTAGTCTTATTTTTGAAAAAACTTAAGGTAGGAAAAAAACAGCAAAACCACAAGGGAAATCATAATAGGCACAAAGATCCTTACGTCTTTGCTAGTAGAGGTAAGAGTCGCCTTTGATGGCTCGGGTAATCAAGAAGGAGAACTTCAGGACCATTGGCAGTAACAGAGAAGGCTCTTCTTGATAGTGAGTACCTAATAGCAGTAGCTAACCCGACCTGCCACAATAAAAATCTTAATCGATGGCATTTATTCCTGAAAAAAAGAGCTGATAAACATAAAAAGTTGTTTGAGAATTGACGAAAAAACAAGTGATTTTGTACCTTTGCAGAATAAATTGCACTAGATGCAATTGTGACACGGCCAGAGGTCAAAGGGGCCATAAATGCTCCGAATCTCTGAAATATAATTAGAAACATTGTCACTGCACTTCGACAGACATTAGAAATTTTATTTTAAAGTATGTTCCAAGGTACAGTATATACCTGATCAGGATCTTTAATTGCGCTAACATACTTCCCATCAGATGAAACATCAGCAACTGAGTTCAATAAATTCTCTCTTGGAATTCGAAGATTGTCAAACCTATGATCATAGTGCAATCTTCCGTGAAGTACACACTTTAGTATATGGTAGAATTACAATAACATGGAGTTGTGTACAATACCATATCCGGCCGTTGTCAACACCATTTAGACCAATTTTGTGTCCACAGTCAGCAATGCGGATGTTTGGACATATGTTGCCATCTTGATCCCTAATTTGGGCAATAAAGGCATGAACGCCCTGGTTGGTTCCGTTTATATCAAGCTGTGAAAACACAATTGTGTGGGTTGCATGCTGAAAAAAAAAACACAAAATGATATGACAAAGTCGGGAGGAGAAACTAAATGGCATATGCAATATACTAAACAGTGAAGAGGATACATATACTCTCAGGATAGGTATAATGACAACTTACGTTAGCTGCACCACCAATCCA
The DNA here is from genome assembly GCA_900406435.1 of Lepidium aucheri. Lineage (NCBI taxonomy): Eukaryota > Viridiplantae > Streptophyta > Magnoliopsida > Brassicales > Brassicaceae > Lepidium > Lepidium aucheri. The sequence goes on from OVBA01004533.1 coordinate 18,984, forward strand.
ATACTTCTGTGCAGATTCACAAGGAGTATTTATCACAAACTCTTCAGTTTTCGGGTCATACGTAGTCACTGTTTCAATTCCCCGTACCTATATCAAAAGAAATAATAGAAATCATTATAGTTGTAAATATTCACCAAGAAATATAGTTTCATATGAACAAAATGGAAACTGAAATTTCCCTACATTACTTCCATGGCCTAACTCCGTCATTGCAAAACAGCCCTTGACAACATAATCTTCGGTGTTCTTCAGCCACTTTTCATGATGACGCTTTGTTCCAAAAAACTTTACAGCATTACCCCTGAGTATCACAGAGAAGAACTACTTATGAATATGATGCTAACACTGTTCCCTCACCCCCTAAGACACAAAATCACTTTCAAGTATAATGAGTTTCAGAAGAGCTATCTAGATCCGTATACCAAATCACAGACTAGCCATTTCATGAACTTTGTAATACAAAATAACCAACCCCAAACATGCCTTATCTAAAAGGAGCATTTTATAAACGGTACATCATGTATATGCATGTATGTATATCAACCAGTTCACTAATAATACAGAATTCTCAAGTTTATGCTTACTTGATGATTTACAATGCAAGATTAGGATTATACCGAGCAGAGCATATCTCCACAATGAGAAAATCATAGCTCGACGTGAATTGTGACATATATGTGTATATGAGAATTGTAAATTTGAACATACCACAAGAAGAAATGAACACCAACTTTGATAGAGACGGAGTGATCATAAATCCCGCAAACCTCAAGCAGAGCTAATTTCCTAAGCTCAGCTTCAGGACCTGCTTCCGTCAACCATCCTTTAAAAACCCCATTCTCAAGCAAGTACCAGATCCGCTTCATAGTAATCTCACGTTGTTGCTCCATCGTCTGATTATAATCCGGCGACACGAAAATCTTACCTCCTCTTTCTTTCCGATTAAACAAATTGCTCTGCATCATTAGCCCATAAATCCAATCCCGATCTTCCACGTTATGCCCATCAAGCAATTTCCTCATCTCTTTCACATCGAATTCATAGCTCTCGTTGAGCTCTGGAGGAGAGTATTGCAAACATACCTCGCGCGTAAGAGACGGATTCGAAGATAGAGAAGATGATCCGAGTATGTGATTAGCGAGAACATGAGCTCGTTGGAGTGCGCGATTATCCTCCATTTTTTGGAATTTCAAGATCACCAATTTTGTTTTCTCTGTTGGGAAGCAAATTTCTAAACAGGTTAGTGTGGTGTGGTCGTTTGGAGGAAGAGGAAGTTGTTGCTTCAACGTAATTTTTAGTCTCCTTAAAATTGGTAATGTGAAATGACATAATTGCCCTTTGTTTTGACCAAAACCATATCGCTTCTCCTTGGGAAGTACGAAGTGATCGTTATGGGATCTACGTCATCATTATCTGTCTTATCACGAGATTCAATCTCGACCGTTGATATTTGTTGGGTCAACGTGGATAAGAAAGAACCAAGGAATTGATTTTGGTTTGGTAATCTATCTGTCAGACCGGTGCATATGATTAGTTACTTGTATTAATTCTCTTGGCTTTTGTATAATTAGACACGTTTTTTAAATCGTAATCACTTGTCAATCATGCAAGTATAAAATATTGATTTTTTTTTCAGATACTTTGGATCGTCAAAACACAATATATAACTCAAATTCATCCATAAAATTCTTTATTAATTATCTTATGTAGTCAGTAAAACCGAATTCCATATATCTAAGCAAATTAGTTAGGACCACAAGTCTAATACTGAGTTTTAGTGAGTTTAAGATATATTTTATTTTTATCTAGCCAAACAATAACAACTTAGGATATAAATGATAACCGTAGAATTGTGCTGTATGTGGAATCTGACAGAATTTATTTTTTATTTTTTTTATGTAGAATCTTACGGAATTAGTTAAATTCATATGGTAACAACTGGATTATGTCGAATATGAAATCTAGCAGAATTTTTTTTAATAATTTAGATTGATAAATTCCAATTCATAGTTAAAGTCTATTCTAAGACTCCATTTAATCTACCTCATGTAGTAGGCTTAATATCTATTTTAATTTACTTTCTACTATAGTGGGTAGGATCAAATCTCTAATATAGATTCATATATATTCAAAAATTAAATCCGAACCTGAGCCAAACTAAGAACAGAATGTTCAAAACCTTTTTAATTTCCATTAGTGGGGAAAGATCAAACACATGATGTTAGTCATTAGATAAGTCATCTAACCACCAATCTAAACCACTAGACTAAGAATAGTTAGACAAATACTCTTATATATATATATATCATATAACTTTAATGCCTACAAAATAAATTTATACTAACTTTATCATAAAAAAGTGAAACGAAAATTGAAATATAATTTTCAGAATTAAATTTAATAATTTTTAGAAATAATAAATTGTAAAGATAATAACACTATCAAAAAATTATTAACAGCTACTAAAACCATTAATAAATATTACTATAGAAAAGAAAATAGTGAAGTCAGTACTAAAGTTAATCCATACAAATAGAAATATCCAATTACAATATAGATTTTTTTTCAGTGATTGGAATTGAAATAGAAAGAGGTTACAATGTTTCATCAACAACAGAGAACAACAATTAACCACAAAGAGAATAAATGATACTCTCTAACCTACAACAAGAAGATTTTTAACGATTTAGTGATAATACCAATCACAACAAAGATTCAAGTCTAACTAACGACCGGCAAAGGAGTTTCGCGCACATTTATCTGAAAGACATGCTTTAAGTTTCGTGATAACTTGAATAACAAAGTCTAACATTCTTTAGAAGAAGATTCTCTAATTTTGAAATTTGCCTATTTTTAAGATATCCAAATGAACTGGTACTGAAATCCGCTCAAAAACAAAGGATAAACTTTAACTGCACCATACAATCCAAACAACATACGTAGACAGACATATACCAATACTTAAGGGGAAAGTTTTTCCTAGTCCTAAGCTCCATCCAAACCCTAATGAGTAATAGCTAGGTGAGGAGGAGAAACCTTCACAAGATATGTAACAATAAGAGCAACCCCATTGAAGTATGTTAATGGGTTTATAGGGTGAGGCTCACAGGCCTTTTATTATTAAAATAAAGAAAAGTGGACCGAGAATTTGTGATACGGGTTCGCTATACCGAACCCGTAAGATACGATATCGTTATACGTGGCGACTTGTGATTTGTTATTTTTTTTTTTACCAGTCGAACCCTCTGAGAGAAAAAGAAGGTTTGACTGAGCTAGGTTTGTTGGCTCACCTCTCTCGACATTTCGAGAGACGAAAGATTGTGAGAGGCGATATAGGCGATTTTCGGCCGCCGTTGACATCGGAGAGATTCCGGTCATTTCTTCGGCAAATCGAGGGTTTCCGTCGTCGGCGAAGGCTTAATCGAAGACTGAGAGGTTAGTTCGTTGTAGATTTAGGGTTTTTTTTTGTTTTGATTTTTTGATTTTCAAAATTTTTGATGATGAAATCGGGAAAAAGGTTTGTGTTTTTGGGTTCTTAGGTTACATTCTTACGGTTTTGATATCCAGTAGGTAATTTTTTGTATCGATTTATGGTTTTTGCAAATTAGGGTTTCGGGTTTGAGATTTAGGGTTTGTTGATGATTCGATTTAAGGTTTTTGCTTTGGGGATTTCTGATTATAATACGCGATAAAGGGATACAAATTTCGAATTTAGGGTTTCGTAATTTGGGTTTAGGGTTTCGGTTTTTTCGAATTAGGGTTTTTGAAATGTAGTTGTTAATTGGAGATTTATGGTTCGGAATTTGGGTACTACAGTTAGAAATTGATGGATTTTGATTAGGGATTAATGATTTCGTAAATTAGGGTTCCGGTGAGGTGAAATTAGGGTTTCGGAAAGGGGAAGTTTGGATTTGTATTTGGGATTAGGGTTTTCGTGTAATTAAGGTTCCGAATTGGGGAATATGATTACGAATTGGGGATTGGGGGTTTTTGAATTCGGGAATTAGGGTTTCAGTAAGTTGAAATTAGGGTTTTGAAAAGGGGAAATTAGGGATTTCAAATTGGGGGTTTTTGGTTTTATGATGTCTGATTATGGTTTCTGTTATGTGAGTTAGAGATTTCAAAATCGATTTACGATTAGGATTGGTGATTAATGTTTGGTTCTTCTTTTGCAGTGTG
>OVBA01004534.1:0-23162 GCA_900406435.1 Lepidium aucheri
TCCATGGAAACTCTAGTTAAGAAAGGATGTCTTAAGGGAGAAGATATAAAAAAAACTCAGTTTCTGTGAAGCATGCGCACTGGGAAAATCACATAAACAAAGTTTCCCTAAGAAGGCTAAGCATGACTCAAATGGTATTTTGGAATACATTCACTCAGACTTATGGGGCTCGCAGAATGTAACACCAAGTTTCTCAGGGGCACAATACTTTATCAGTTTTATAGATGACTATTCAAAGAAGGTCTGGATATATTTTCTATGGAAAAAGAATGATGCTTTTCAAGCATTTGCAGACTACAAAGTTCTGGTGGAGAATCAGACAGGGAAGAAGATAAAGTGTTTTGAGAACTGATAATGGACTAGAATTTTGCAATGCTAAATTTGACAATCTATGCAGAGAATCTGGAATTAAGAGACATAAGACTGTTCCTTATACGCCACACCAGAATGGGGTTTCAGAGAGAATGAACAGAACTATAATGGAAAAGGTACAAATAATGTTGGCAGAAACGGGTCTAAGTGGGGAATTTTGGGCAGAAGCAGCAAATACAGCAGTTTACATAATAAACAGGTCCCCTCCTCATCAATAAACTTCGAGATTCCAGAAGAATTATGGTCTAGTTCAAAGCCATCATATGGACATCTAAACTGTTTTGGATGTGTTGCTTATGTGCACACTATACAGGATGAGATAAGTCCTAGAGCGCTAAAAGGAATTTTCGTTGGCTATGGTCAAAACACTAAAGGATACAGGATTTGGTTAATCGATGAGAACAAAGTTGTCATAAGTCGAGATGTTGTTTTCAATGAGGAAGTGTTGTACAAAGATGCTGAAACAGAAACTAAGCAAGATCCTATTCAAGTACTAAAGACTAAGAATTCAATAGGAAAGCGTGTAACTTTCAAAGAAAATCTAGAGCAGGTATTGGATGAAAGTACAACACATAAAGTATACATTGAATCAAAAGAAGTCACCAGATCAGGTGGAGCAAGGGAAGATTCAGTATCAGAAACTTTAATGACTCAGAAAACTAGAGTGAAGGAGAAGTAGTTTCAGATATAGAAAGTTCAGAAAACGCAAGAGATGATCTAAGTACAAAATCAAGCGATCATCAAGGAACAGAACAAATCTCATACCTAAGTGACTATTTGTTGGCCAGAGATAGGCAGAGAAGGGAAGTTAAACCACCGTCTATATTTGTGGAAGCAGATCTGGTTGCATATGCTCTAGCTAGCTCAGAGGTTATAAAGTTATATGAGCCTAAAGATTACAAAGAGGCAATGACTAGCAAAGGGGAAAAGAAATGGTGTTGAGCCTCAGATGATGAGATGGATTCACTAATTCGTAACCAGACGTGGGAATTGGTTGATAAACCTAGTGATCAAAAGGTGATAGGGTGTAAATGGATATTCAAGCTTGAACCTGGAATTCCAGGAGTTGAAAAACAAAGATATAAAGGTCGTCTCGTGGCAAAGGGTTATTCTCAGGCGGAGGGAATTGATTATAATGAGGTCTTCGCCCCAGTGGTTAAACATGTCTCAATTAGGCTATTATTGTCTATAGTTACTAATTGGGATATGGAGTTAAAACAGCTTGATGTTAAGACAACTTTTTTACACGAAATTCTACATGAAACTATCTACATGCAACAACCAGAAGGATATGTAGTAAGAGAAAAAGAAGATAAAGTTTGTCTTCTAAAAGGGAGTGGAATCAAAGATTCAATGAGTTCATGAGCAAACAGAAATTTCAGAAAAGCGAATATGATTCATGCGTATACATCAAGGGTGATTCAATTTAGAACATTATCTACCTACTTCTATATGTAGATGATATGCTAATTGCATCAACAAGCAAGACAGAAATCACAAAGTTGAAGCAACTTCTGAATAGTGAATTTGAGATGAAAGACTTAGGTGCAGCAAGGAATATACTTGGCATGGACATTCACAGAGACAGAACAAAAGGTACTTTGATACTATCACAATCAACCTATATAGATCAAATACTTAAATTGTTCAGTATGGATCAATGCAAGACAGTTAGCACACCATTAGGGTCTCATTTCAAGCTTCAGAGTGTAAATGATGAAAATGAGATCAAAGAGAGAGAAGGAATGGATAACATACCGTACACAAGCGTAGTTGGTAGCCTGATGTACGCTATGGTTGGATCAAGGCCTGATCTTGCATACTCCATTGGGTTGGTCAGTAGGTTCATGTCAAAACCAGGAAAAAGTTACTGGTTGGTGGTACAGTGGATAATGAAATACTTAAAAGGAGCTAAATCAGTCAACTTAACATTCAAGAAAGGAATAGATTTCAAAATCAGAGGCTACTGTGATGCAGATTATGTAGCAGATTTAGACAGAAGGAGATCAATGTAAGGATATGTTTTCACTATTGGAAACAACACAATCACCTGGTGATCACATTTACAGAAAGTTTTAACATTATCAACAACAGAATCAGAGAATATTTCATTATCAGAAGCAAGCAGAAAAGAAGTGTGAATTCAAGGAATTTGTGCAGAAATGAAAGTGACTAAGGAGCAGTTAAAAAATTTTGCGATTCACAAAGTTCTATCTATCTTACCAAAAATCGTATGTGTGGAGAGAGAACTAAACATATCCAGGTCAAATACAATTACATCAGAGAAGTCATTGAAGGAGGACAAGTAATTGTAACTAAGATCCACACAAGAGTAAACCCAGCAGATATGTTCACGAAAGTTATACCTGGTGAGAAGTTCAGAGGTTGCTTGCAATCTCTGAACATGGTTGAAAGATAAAGATAGCCGCTTCACGAGGCTTTACAGGTTAGCTTGGGTAGTAAAGTCTCGTTCCCTGCTGAAGAGTCACCAGCTTTGGCAGAGGTGAACCCCAAGGAGTTTGAACTATTAGTTCAAACAGGATCTTTGCATATGTCTATCGACATACAAAGACCCCGGATCTGTTGTTACTTGACCTATTTCAATACAAGAAGAAATCAAAGGAGGTTAGATCTGTTTCTGATTCAGATCGTAAAGAAAAGAAAATCAGGAAAAAAGATTTCTTTTGGCTCATAACAACTCAGGAATCTTGAGTAAGTTAAAAGGACGAATCACTTACGTTTTACTGTGGACGAGAGTTGAAGCTGGAGCTTGGTGTTGACGTAAACATGAATCGTCACATGCAAGCATGGAAAGTGGAAAAAAAGGTTAGCTTTTCCCTCTCAATCTTTCGAAGAAAAGAAAGAAGAAAACACCGCTTCAAATTCTCAGTTTCTCTTGGACCAGAACAGAAGAAAATTTTCAGGGATCCTTACTGGTGAGAAGTTGTTTGTCTGAAGAAGAAAGCTTGGCTCTTCTCTTTGCCGAAAATATATTTCTCAGATGAAGTTACGAAGGAAACAGAGAGAGTTAAAGTGACTAAGGTGGCTAGGGTTTAATGGTTCAGACAACTTGAGCGACAAAGGTGGAGATTTGTTGGTTTGTCACTCAAATATATATATATATATGGGCATATTATTAAGCTCAGAACCATATAGCCATCAGTTGGGCTTATGGACCGAGTTGGGCCGATTATTTTTAGCCTGATTTGGCTCTGCGGTCCAGGATTAACAGATTTGGTTTATTCTGTTAATGAACCTAGACATATATAAGTCTAGGTTCATCTTCAACCTTGTGACTTGTAATTCAATCTTGTAACCTGAAAGCAGAGAGAACTCAGACTGATTAGTGGATTGCAGATTAAAACAATCCGAATAGAGATGTACCTCAATTGAGGGAACTCTATAATTCTCGTGTGTCTTATCTTTCTTAATCTTGTTTTCACATACCTCTTTTTTACATATCCGCACAATCGTGAGAGAGAGAGAGAGAGACAGAGAGCTTGAGAGAGAAGCTTCTTTAAGCATCATCGAATCGAGATCTTCTACATCCACAAAACTATATGTAGCAGCGGCATGTTCTAATTGTTTTTATGTGGATCTAGTATATCAGCAACATATTCCACTGACGAGTCAACATGATCTGACTTTTGAGGTACCTTTGGAGGATATGATGGTATCCATGGGTCAGACAAAATACATATTTTTCGTCCATCACCAATCAAACATCATAAACCGAATTTCGACCTTCAATCAGTGGTCGCCATAGGAAAGATGGACATGGACCAGTCATACCCTCAATAATGTTGGAATATGGAAAGTAAAGGCCTTTTAACACTTGTGTAGCTGAACTTGTTGGGTTTTGCATTAGTCGCTATACTTGCTTCCCCGACATTGCTCTATAGAACTGTTTAATATCACAAAATCCTAGACCTCTTTTAGTTTCTGGAACATCTATTTTTTCCAACTAACCCAATGCATGCCCAATTGATTATGTCCTTTACCCCACCTAAAACGTGCTAGATGCTGAGTAATATCCTAACAAATTCATGTTTGTAGCTTAAAACAGTTCATGGTATAAACAAGAAGAACTAAAGAAACTACTTTGAGTAGAATCTTCTTGCCTGTGGTAGAGAGGAAACGAGGAGGTCGATGCTCAGTTTACTATTTAACTTTTGCTATTATGTTATCAAAAATCTCATTCTTTCGACGTCCAAATTGCTCCGGTAATCCCAAATATTTGTTGTGTCCTCCGTCGTTATGAATATTAAGTAATCTCCAAAGCCTAGTTTTTAGAGTAGCATTAACTTGTGAACCAAATGTAATAGAAGATTTATTGAGATTCACCGCTTGTCCAAATACTCTTTCGTTTTTTTTAAGCAAAGTTGAAATTATTCGACATGATTGAGAGCTAGCATGACAGAAGAAAAGTGCATCATCTGCAAATGGATGATGGTTGATTGCTGGTCCAGTTGTACTTATTTTCATCCCTTTCAAACAATTGGCCATTGTTGTTTTGCTGAAGAGATGACTGAGAACTTCACTACACAATATGAATATATATGGTGATTGCGTATTGCCTTATCCTATTCATCATTCACTTGCACTAAAAAAGAAACACTCTCAACACATCTCATAGTCTAATTTATCCATGTTGAAGAAAAACCAAGATATTTGAGTGTATCACAAATGAAAGACCATTTCAAACAATCATAGGCTTTAGAGATGTCTGCTTTATAGACATGTAAGAATTTACCCAACATCGACAAGATTTCATGGAATGTATATAGTCTTGGGCAATCATAACATTGTCTATTATGTTTCTCCCCGAGATAAAGGCAACCTGTTCACCACTAATGATACCAGATAAATGCGATTTATAGTTCGCAGCACTTCTGGTTTTGGAAACAAGCAAATATTTGTGTGATTTATGTCATGTTGTAGGTCTCCTATCTCAATAGCATTATCACCACGGAGAATTAACCCTGACAGGTCTTTAATCATTATTAACCGATTTTGTGCCAATCTCTGCTTTGTGGATGCATAAAAATATCATGTATTATGGTCACCACAAGTCAACCATCATTGCCTACTCTTTTGTTGCCAATATTCCTCCTCAACTTGATAAGCTGCTTGGAGATCTTGTCGTAAGGATTGAATCTCAGCGGTAGTGGCTAGTTCGTTGGTCATGGCATCATGTAAAAGACCTTTTAAACGTATTATATGTTTCGCAGTATTGGTAACATGATCACGCTTCCAATGTGATATTGCTTTACGGCAATCTGAAATCCTTGTCGTGACATCAGTTTTTGGGTTGTAATTTTTTTAGTTAGTAACATAGCCGATCTGAATTCTCCGTCCGCATATAATTATTTTGTCATAACGAAAAAGACTCCGACATGTACCAATATCTTTACTTGATCGGAGAAACAAAGGCTTATTATCTGATCCTTCAAAAGGTAAAAATTCAACTTGAGAGGATGGATATAATGAATGCCATTCTAGATTTGCCATTGCTTTTTCAAGACAGCACCAAACCATATGAGAATAACGCTGTCCTCGCCAAGTAAAAGGATCACCAATGCTCTTAATGTCTTGAAATTGGCAGTGTTTAACATTCTCCTGAAATTGCGAAAAGTCCAACCAGGTCTTGAGGGTCCTCTTTGTTTCTCACCATTGTGTTTGATCTCATTAAAATTACCAAGAATATACCAAGGAGCTAATCGAGTAGTAGCTATTCGTTCAAGTCTTTCCCATGTGTTGTTTCAGAAATTAATATTAGGATGACCATACACCAAGGAATAATAAAAGATGCTTCCATTACTTTCAATGTAACAATCAAGAAGATTTGCATATTGAGATACAACTGAAACTGAAATTGAATATTTCCAAAAGATAGCTAACCCTCCACTCATACCTTGTGGAGAGACTGTTACAGACCTATTAAAACCTAAATCAAAATAAACAGACTGAACATAAGGATCATGCTGTTTTGTTTCAATTAGACATAACATGTCCGGGAGATATTTTTTACATATCTCCTTGAAGCATCGATCTGTCAAGTTTATGCCCGGACCTTGACAGTTCCAACATGTTGTAATCATGGCGCCTTGGGTGGTTTAGGAACCACCAAACCTTGAATATTTTTGATTGTAAGCAAAAAGGAAGCACCATTTTCAGCTTGAGTATCTCGTGGTTCAAGTGTATAAAAATACTTACGCTTGCGGCCAGTAGTATTAGTCTCCATGGGATCCAAGAGAGATGATGAAGGTGAAATCAAAGTATTACCAGTTTCTAGATGTGGTGAATCTGATACAAGAGTCCCATCGGCAGGAGCAGAAATTTTATTGGGCTTAGAGGGAGAATTTCGATATTCTGTACAGCAAAGGTAGTATCGTCTTCTGGTACATCATCAGCAACAATCTCTTCAATTACCACACCTGGTGGTGGAGGTGGAGAAGGAGTGTCTTCATCACCGCTTTCTGAATCATCATTACGGGAATGATCTAGACCTCCATTTGTAAGAAGAAAAGCCTCAGAGTCATGAGTGATATACCATAGACATTGCAAAATCCCCTTAACCTTTCATATCTTAATCGGAGAACCATTCTTTCCCCTGGTTAGAACTGAAAGCGAAGTTGGAAATGCAGAGGCTGAGTGATGTCATAGTTGATGCAGCCACGAACAAATTCAACCCTCATAAGAGCATTAGTCGAGTCATCAACATTCTAAAGCATTTCAAGCGCACAACCAATGTGGTGAATAAATTCACAGTTAAGATACTGCAAAGGTATGGCGTGGACTTGAACCCAAAAAGAAATGTATATAGTTTAGCATAGTCGGAGACATCATCGGATGCCAACGTTGGAGAACCAGCATTCGGTCAGCAAAGGAGTATGGTCCCCTACTAAGAATGTATTCCATGGCTTCTTCTGATGGAAATAGAAATTGAAATTTTCCTCCCTCAATGAGATGTCTCGTGAAAGACCTATGAGGCCCCATGACCGAGACAGAACTGATATAATAGCCCAAATGTTTTGTCTCCTCGAATTAATCAGACGGCCTTCAATAATGACTCGATTCTCACCCACAACTCGATTAACCACATCAATTGGTAAATGATGCAAATCATCTCCAACCCCAATGTCCAAATATTGCATTATGGGGCGCAAATTTGAAGCTATTGTGAACAAAAAATAAGTGAATCTCATAATTGGAAGATGATGTAGGCATGAATTTGTGAAAAATGGAAGAAATCGTCACCATCGAATTTCAATTTTATAGAAGAGTCTCTCAAATGAAGTCATGGAGGAAAGTACTCTCCATTGTACAGACACGTTCAACATGGTTAGAACCGCCAATGAAAGAAAGTGCCATGACCCACGATCCACTTTGCCGGTAAAAGGACCGCTAACTGTTAGCGGCAAAGAGAGAACTGCGGTTACCATTGATATCGCCTGAAAAATCGCCATCCTAGTCACCTATACTTGAATACAAATTTTTTTTTTAAATTAAATCTTTATTTATTATGGATTTTATATAAATATACTCAAATTCATACTCGATCTATAACAAATCAAATTTAATCCAAAAAATAAGAATAACCGAATAAGTTTTAGATCAAAAGAGCCAAAACCGAATTAGAAGAACCAACCCTGATAAAATATCATAATTAGTGCTAAATTTATGTATTCGGAAAACCAAATCCAAAACTGAACTAGAACCAAATAAAAAAATAGAATATGTAAGTTTTAATATTTTAAAAGTTTTTTCTAATTAATTTTTGATAATTTCAAATTTTTATATCAAAGTTTATAACCAAACTCACCTTAACCCTAGTTTTAAGAGTAGTTATGAACAATATGTTAAATTTATCCTAAAGTTTATAACACAGTCAAAGTAAAAGTATCTCTTACTTTAATATATAAAATAAAATATAAAAAATTTCTTTTAAAATAACATTGTAACGACAATAACTTATTTCAAAAGGTTTTTATTATTATCATAAGTTGTGTAAGTGTGGTAAAAAGAATATAAGTTGTGTAGACCATACCATAAGATCAAAAACATTGGAATAACATTGTTTGACGGCATAAATAATACAAAATTATATTTTAGCAACCACTTATTTTAATTATTCTTATAAAATGCATTAGGATTATAGTAATTTGTTAGACTCCATAAATCTAACAAATTATATTTTTTAAATCATTCATTATTTAATTAAAGAATTACTCAGATAGTCCATTATCACCCTCTAAATACTAAAATGGTCTTTTGTAATACATTATAAAGAAAAAAGTGTAGAAATATCTTTAATTTTATTGTGTTTTGGTTTTATTATATAAATGCCGTTACTTTTCTTTTCTTTCAAAAAAAACTAAAAACAACTTTTTAAAATTAAAAGCATTTTGTTTAAAGGTGTTTACGTTTTGTATGTTTGTTGGTTTTTGTAGACTTATATGTATGTCTGAATTATTTTTTCCAAATACGTGTAGTAAAAAACGTGTGACTTTAGTTCTTCTTTGTAGTTTGTGGCATTTTTAGTTTGATATGTCTAAACTCTATACGTGAATTAAGGATTTGAATAACAAATCTACAAAACACGCAAATTTAACATACAAAACTTGAGAATTAGACCTTCAAAAATAAGTAATAGCTTGAATGACGATGAAAAATGGTGTCAGTGGTCGTTGACGGAGTCGTGTATATAGAAGAAGAAGATAGGTGTGTTTTAAATGTTGAGGTAAATAGTATTTTCAACTTCTATAGGTTTTATAAAAGAAAAACCTACAAAAGAGACACATAAAACCTACAACACTAAAACGGTAAACCAACATTAGGAAAAACATATCTTGCAATATGAACCTACAAAATACTATAGTAAAACCTACAATACAGAAGAACTAAGTCATATAATAACAGGAGACGGGAAACCTACAACAAAGACCTTAGAAATAAAAAATAAACCTATAACAAAGACCTTAGAAACGTACAATAAAGACCTTAGAAATAAAAATAAACCTAAAATGAAGACCTTAGAAACCTACTACAAAGAATCTTTAAACCTACATCGCACAAAGAAAACCTATAATACAGGAGAACGAAGGTCGAGAAGAAGAAAAAGTAAACCTACAATGCCAGATAAGTAAATCTACAAACAGAAGGATATCTTGCAAAGTTAAACGTACAACAAAGTAAAAACAAACCTACATAAAGGAGAACTAAACCTACAACAAAGGCGAACACAAACCTACAAAACCGATTTGTTCAGTGTTACCTACAAAACCCAGAACTTGTATGACTACAAAACCTGGAGAATTAAACCAAAAACCTACAACACAAAAATTTTACCAGGAGAATTAAGTCCATAAAATATAACTTGTAAACCTACATACCTTAAGACACGTAAACCTACATTGAAGGAAAATGAAAACCTACAACACCTGATAACGAAACTTACATGGTTTCACAATTTTTTTTAGATTTTCTGTTTGATGACGTAAAATTACTCATTAATAAAAAATTTCATAATTATTATTTTTTTCAAATGAAAAAGGGTAAAACAATATTATTTGACCCACGATTTGTAATATTCATTTTTTTGGAGTATGTGCGTCAATATAGGATCACAATAGAATATTATAGTAATTCACCTTTGTTTAATTATATGAAACCAATCAGATTTTAAAAACCATTAAATTTGGTATGAATCACACACTTTCAATGCAAGATACAGTTTTAACATATTAATTTCATAACTGGTTTATGACATTATATAAACCAGAATGAACCAATACTTTAAGTAAACAGATAAAACAGAAGAAGATATGTATTATAAATATTGATGTGTGGTTCTGATATGGTAAAGAGAATTATGATGGTTAATGCATGATCACGAAAAGAAGTAAAGTTTCTGAAATCTTATCTCTTGTATAAACATTACCATTTTTTTCAATAAGTAACTATTAGATCGATAATGTTCCCATCTATAGTATAAGTTTTTTAACCAGGAAAAAGGAGTATTCGTAAGCGTAGGAAGATCCAATCCCTCATCACAAAGTTGGATGGGATTCAAAGACAAACCAACTGGATCACCTGTTTCTTGGCAATGTTACCATTTTTAACATCAAATTCTTTTATTTATATGGAATCAATGGAGAGTAGTTTACTTAAAAGCTCTTCAAGTTCAAAGCTATTGATAGCTTCTTTGTTCTGTCACTTCCGATCTTTTTTTTTTCTTTTTTTTTCAAGATGTGCCAAAATTCATTAGATGAAGCAGTTCTCCTCCACTTCTCACCAATGGTAAGATTCTCAATGATTCAAAATGCTAATGATTTAGAGACTTTTTTTCTTGATAATGATTGTAACATAAGTATAATGTCTTTAGAGTATCACATATAAACATCTTGTGATTAAAAGGAGATTGCATGTTTGATACTTAACCTTTAATATTTAGATCCGAGTGTAGAGTTAATCAAATTAAAATATATGTGATGCTTAACTTTTAAAAGCTAAATGATATCACTAGACTAATAGATTTATGAAAGCCTTAATGGTCTTTGAAGTAATTTCAAGTCTAACATATTACTTAAATAACATGTGGTAAACATATTGTTAGAGATTGTTCAATATAATTCTGGGCTTATTGGGCTAAATCATTGAACTCGAAGACCCATGAATTATGGCTCTAATCATAAGACTTATTGAACTTACAATTCAGTATTAAAATACTAATACGTATATGTATATATATACATATATATAAAGGTTGTTGAGAGGATAATATTGAAGATTGCAAAAATCTTTGAGGAAGAATCGGTGAATTACAGAGAGTTGAGCTGAAAGATTACGAGGCTGAGTTGATAGGAGATGAATCTTCATCTTCTTTGTTAAGCTAAGTTCATCGTCTCTAAGTTCTTTTCAAGTTCTTTCATGTTTCTTTATTCAATTTCTTTCTCAGAAAATTGTTTGATTGATGAGTGCACATCAATTAAACACACATAGTTAATGTTCTAAGTAATCGCTCTTTTTAATGATGTACTTCATAAAGTGTTGAATTGCTTAAACACAAAAGCTTGTGTTTTGGCTATGTTCTTTGTGATTTTTCCTGTAATAGGTTCTTGAAGTCTTCTTCTTCAGTCTTCGATATCAACTCTGGGTCTAACACATACTACTCAAATGGTCTAAATGATAACAGCTAAATCTAATTGAATTTGGCTGAATATGGAATCTAGGTGAATTTTTATTTTTTGTCTAAATGGTAAAAATTAAATGTAGCTGAAATGAACCGAATGTGCAATCTGCCAAAATTTTTATTTTATTTTTTTCACTGGAATCTTGCTGAGTAATTTAAAGCGAAATAGTAACAAAGGAATCTACTTAAATTTGGTGAAATTTCAAAAATTATTTTAATAAAAAATAAATAATATTGTGTATCATAAAACAACTTAATCCAAAAAAAAGAAAATAATTTCTTACAACTTTAACTAATACTTAAACTTTAAATCATTATTAAGAATGTTATATAAAAATTAAGCCTTAATATATTCTAGTTAATATATATATATAAGTAATATATGAACCTGCAGTTATCTCAATCTAAAATAGAATGTATCAAAGCAAACTAGAATCGACTAAATAATCGAAAGGAACCTAAATTCATATACTTGAAAAACCAAATTCAATATAGTTATACCAAAAACTGAATAGGATACCCAAAATACATGAAATACAATCATATATATGTTGGAAGTGGTTCCAAAATCTTACTTCGGTCCACAAGAATAATTGATAACCAAAAAATTATGAAGTCGTGAAGTCGGCTAAAGAGTCATCTCGACTCTCAGGTTACAACTCGTTAAGATCTCTATTCGGCTGATCCTTAAACGAGAAGAGTTGCAACTCATCGTTGAAGATGAAAGGAAGTTTTCCTAATTCAGATAAGGGGAATTTCTGAAAATCTAGCAAGAATCTTTCCATTTTTCTGCAAATCTAGACAAATGTAATCTTTCCTATTTTCAAGGGATTGTAACCGGCTCTATGATCTATAATTAGAGGTGGAAACTATTAGGAGATTGGGCCCTAATGGGCCACAATATCATTAGCTATACCTAATTAGGTTAAATATGTATTCCCTATTGCTTTGTATCTATATAAGGCTTTAGCCTCCATCAAAATCAATAAGAAACCTTTTTCACAAAACTCTCTCTTTTCACAAACTCTTCTCTATTAGGTTTCTTGACATGGTATCAGAGCCTAACCTATATTTTTAGGTTTTAGTTTTGATCCTTTATTCCATACTGAGATCATGGAGATTCAGACTAGTGGTGAAGGAGATGGTAGTGCTGATGATGAAGATACAGATGAAGATATTATTAAGTTTTCTAATTCTTAATAATAAGTTTTCTTATTAAAAAAAAAAATTATAAACGTTTCGTCTCTTTTCTTCATAATTTTTTTTTTCTTCTTTCTTCTATTTGATTTCCAAAACATTTGTTTCTTTCTTCTATTTTAATTTTCTAAAAAAAAACACGTGAAAAAAGGTTTAAAAAAAAATGGAAAAGACTACTCACGTCTTAGTGGATTTGTTTGATTTGGTCGAAATTGACCACCATTAATTTCTCTAATCAATTGAGAAGAATATTGCAGGTTACCATAATATGGTGATCCGACTACACAAGTTTCTTCATGAACAAGATGTTCGAAGAATAACCTAAACTTGTATTTCTTTGACCCTATGACTGGGTATAAATGTCAATGACTCGACGGCCGAGTATAACGCCGCGAAGATGACTCGACGGCTGAGTATAACGCTGCAAAGATGACTCGACGGCCGAGTATAACGCCGCAAAGATGACTCGACGGACGAGTATAACACCGCAAAGATGACTCGACGGCCGAGTATAACGCCGCGAAAATGACTCGACAGCCGAGTATGATGCCGCTGCTTTGAAGACTTGTCCAATCTCACATGTGTTACCACGTATGAGCTTGCCGGGGAATATTAGGAGATTGGGCCCTAATGGGCCACAATATCATTAGCTATACCTAATTAGGTTAAATATGTATTCCCTATTGCTTTGTATCTATATAAGGCTTTAGCCTCCATCAAAATCAATAAGAAACCTTTTTCACAAAACTCCGTGAGAAAAGGATCCACTTTTTAGTACTTTAGAGTATATAATAAGAACTCATCCTGATCACTTCTTACTTAAGCAATTTCTTTGTATCTCTCCGGTTCAAGATCAAGAATCTGCATCCATCTTCCCTCTACTTAATCAGAGCTTGATTTAGAAATCTTTATGCTAAATCCTACTCGAACAATTGGCACCGTCTGTGGGGAACACTTCACGCGATTGTTTAACCTAAGAGAACGAAGAGATCGACGAAAAACAAGAATGTCAGGAAACGATGTTGTCATACGTTCCTCAAAGAGGACAACTCCTGATCCAACTTAAGAACAAACAAACCTGGCTTAGGAATTGCCATTGAACTCTCTTCAGACTCAGGAGAACCTCTGTGAGCCAGCTCGTAAGCTATCGAGCTTCCAGGATGTCAGAAAGATCCGCCATCACTCGAGCTGATAATACAGAACCTGTTGGCAATGTATGAAGCGGCAAATAAGAGAAACGTTGAGCGGTTTAAGCATCTCAAAGCCAGAGACATGCTTGGCTATGATAACTTGTAGCTTGCACAAAACAACCGTTGAAGTGAAGACATACTCGCTAGCATGTTGAGGAATCTTTTCAATGAGACTCCAAGCCCGTAGGAGTACCAAAATGCAGAACGAAGTCAGATTCCAACTCGGCTCTTCTTGGCATAGCCGAATACAGATACAACAGATATTGCGACCATCTTCAGGATGATAGAAGAGATGAAATCATAATTCGACCAAGCGACCAGCTCGGTGCCAGATATTGGGCGGATTTCAGCCCAAGCCCGGAATTCACCATTCTCTCCAAGAATGAGACAGATCTTGGTAAACTGAGGTCTGAGACTGCGTTGCCCCTCATATGATGGAACCACAGACCCACTAGAGTTCATGAACGCGTTTAACTTCATGATGGGAGGTACAAATTACCACCCGGACCAAGAAGATGCAGCATACTGCCAACTCTTAGTTGAAAATTTGACTGGGAACGCACTGGTGTGGTTCACCAAGTTGCCCACAAGGTCGATTAAAGGAAGAGTATCAGGAGCAGAGATAACACAATAATCGCAGAAGAGCTAACTCGGCAACATTGTTCCAAGTCGGAGATACAGACAATTTGGCTAGGAAGAAGCCCTCGAACAACACCTACAGCCAAGGAAAATATTGCTCCTTCCATGAACAGGCTGACCATTCGACCTTAAAATATAAACACCTCCAAGAACTACTCGCTGAAAAATACAACAAAAGCAAGTTAAATCTCTCTAAGGAGGAAACTCAGCAATTCTAGCTGCAAACCAAAAAGAAGCTGAGTTACGCAAAGTGGCCAATAAGTCGGCCACCCAAAACAACACCGCTAACGATGAAGTTAAGCCGTAAAGAATGGATTCAAAGTTTGCAAACAGGACACCCGTGAGTAAACGTTGTTGTCATCATGGGAGGCAACCAATCTTGTGATAACACTATATGGTCCATCAAGAAGTATGAACGTAAGGCTGTAGTTGTAGTCAGCCTCAGAACACATCTCTGTCAGAAAGGTTTACACCAGCCATCTCTGTAAGCTTTCCGCACAATGACCCGTAAATCGTCAAGCTCCGAGTTGCTGATTGTGATGTTTCTCGGATACTTATCAACACCAGAAGCTTAGTTTATTTGATCTTAAAACAAACTTTGGACCAGACGTCACTCTCAAATCTTAGGTACAAGCCGGTTGATATAACCCTAACTGCTGTTGATGACAGTTCTATACATGCAATATGAACAGTCAAATTGTCAATGAGGCAGCCGAAATCATAAGATGCATCAAGTTTTTGGTGGTTGACAAGCCACCGATTTACAACATGATCTTGGAAACACTTTAGATCCCCGCAATGATGGTGATTTTTTCGAGCTATCATCAATGCCTAAAGATCCCTATTGATAAAGGAACTTACACTCACGAAGACAATCACAAGATGTCATGAACATGCTTCGTTGCCGAGTTGAAGCTGCACAACAAATCTTGTATGATCACAGAAACGATCAGCAACAAGGCTAATTCGGATCCTCTTGATCCCGAGAAGCCAGACAGATCGATAGTTGAACTCATCAACATCAACTTATCTGAGTCCACAAAGTGCGTTAGTATTGGAGTCAACTTAGACAAACCAATTCGAGAAAGGCTAATTAAACTTCTCGAATGAAATGTGACAGCGTTTGCATGGACAGTAAAGGACATGCCTGGAATCGACCCAAGGATAGCAAGTGAGTAAATTGAATGTCGGTCCAACTTATAAGTCAATAAACCAGAAAATGCGAAAGTTAGGGCCTGAAAGGACGGAAGTCGTGACCAAAGAAGTCAAGAAGCTTATCGATGCATGGTTAATTGTCAAAATACAATATCCTGAATGGCTAACCAACCCAGTTGTAGTACCAAAGAAGAATGACAAATGGCGAGTCTGTGTAGACTTCACCAACCTGAGCAAGGCATGTCTGAAAGACAACTTTCTTTTACCAAATATTGATCGAATCTTAAAAGCAATGGCAGGGAACAAACTAATCTCATTCTTGGATGCTTTTTCGGGCTACAACCAAATCAGGATGCACCCTCATGACATGGAAAAACTTCATTCATAACCTAGCGAGGAATGTATTGTGACAAGGTCATTCCCTTCAGCTTATGAACGCAGGAGCTACTTCAACAGCTCATTAACAAAAGGTTCGCCAAACAACTCGGTCAGATGATGGAGGTTTACATTGACAACATGCTGGTCAAGTCCTTGAAAAGCAAAAATCATGTTGATCACTTGGCTCTCTATTTCAAGACATTAAACGAGTATCAGATGAAATTGAACTCGGCTAAGTACACATTCAGAGTAACTTAAGGAGAAGTCCAAAGGCTGACAGGAAGTATTGCCGCACTAAATCGTTTCATCGCTCGATCAACAAACAAGTGTCTCCTATTCAATCAACTCGTGCGAGGAAATAAGAACTTGAATGAGACGACAAATGCAAAAGTGTCTTTTCCAAGTTGAAAGTATATATCTGTCAACTCCACTGGTTTTGTCAAAACTTGAAGACAGAGAACCACTTTACTTATGTATTGCAATATCGTCATCGGTGGTAAGCAGCATACTCGTACGAGAAGATTGGGGAGTCCATTCTTTGATCTTCTACATAAGCAAGTCACTTTACGGAGCCAAATCTCGTTATCCGGCCACGGAGAAACTCGCT
This sequence comes from Lepidium aucheri, assembly GCA_900406435.1. NCBI lineage: Eukaryota > Viridiplantae > Streptophyta > Magnoliopsida > Brassicales > Brassicaceae > Lepidium > Lepidium aucheri. The sequence goes on from OVBA01004534.1 coordinate 16,733, forward strand.
TTGGCAGTTGTAACTTCAGCAAAGAAGTTATGACCGTACTTTTAGTCTCGTATGATTATTGTGCTCACTAACCACCCGCTGCAGACAATCCTGCACAGCCCAAATCAGTCAGGAAGGTTAACCAAATGGGTTATAGAACTCAGCGAGTACGACGTGGAGTTCAAAGGAAGAACTAGTGCTAAGTCACAAGTTCTAGTGAACTTTCTGGTCGAACTATTACCTGAGCTAAAGCCATTAGAAACGGATGAGTCTCCTCAAGTCTGAAAACTCTTCGTAGATGGAACATCTTTGCAACTTGGATCCTGAGTCATATTTCGACTGGACACTTTTACAAGAAAAGTAGTAGAATAATCATTCTGACTGGCTTTCTCAGCTTCAACAACAAGGCCGAGTAAAAGGTGTTAAATGCTGGAATTTGACTTGCAAAAGAATTTGGAGCTTTCCAAGTCGAATGCTATTGCGACTCTTATTTAGTCGCCAATAAAATTAACTGCGGCTAAGATACAAAGAATGACCAGATGGAGGCATACTTGAAGGTCGTGAAGGAGTTATCAAAAGATTTAAAGGTCAATGTCATTAAGATTTCCCGTACAGAAACACTTCGGTTGACGCACTGACAGTCTTGGCTTCAACTATGGAACATGTTCAAAGACGAGTCATCCCAAGAGAGAGCATTGACGAGCCAAATATTCAACTTCCAAAAGAGACTTCATCGTCATAGCAATCACGGACTCGAGATACTCGCGTATACATTCGGTGGCGAAACTCCAAAAGATCAATGGACAGCTCGGAGGCTCAAAGCCAAGTGTGTGCTTTCTATGCATAAATCAATGATAAACTTTACCACCAAAGTTTGAACGAACTATTGCTTATATGTATCCATGGGAATGAGGCGAGAAGAGTGATACGCGAAACACACAAAAGAGTTGGAGGAAATCGTACCAGTGGACAATCTCTTGTGCATAAGATCCAAAATCTTGGATACTACTAGCTGACTGTGGATAAAGATTGTCAAGACTATGCGGCTAAGTGTGATAAGTGCCAGCGTCATAGAAACATAATACACACTTCGAATGAAGAGCTAACCTCATCAATCATGCCTTATCCATTCATTCGTTCGGCAATGGACATAGTAGGGCCTTTACCATCATCTCGGTAAAGGAGGTTCATGCTAGTTATGACCAACTACTTCTCTAAATGGGTCGAAGCCGAGGCATATTCTCATATAAAGGATAAAGACGTAGTCAAGTTTATTTGGAAGAACATCATTTGCCGACAAGATCTACTATGAAAAGTCGTCATGGATAACGGTTCTTAATCCATCTCGGTGAAGTTCATCAGCACGATGTGGAATATTCGAGTTATTCATTCTATGCCTAGAAACCCGTAAGGTAACGGGCAAGCAGAGTCGATGAATAAGCATATTTTGGATGGAATGAAGAAACGACTCAAAGAAAAGAAAGGTTGTTGGGCAAATGAGTAGGATGAAGTATTTTGGTCACATCGCACAACACCGAGACGATTAACTGGCCGTACTTCCTTCTCTATATCTCATGGAATGAAAGTGCTCGCCCCCGCAGAAGCCACCATCCCAACATTCGCACATCTAAATCTGAGTCTTGAAATCTCACACGTCTAAAGCCGAATCTTAAAACCTCTGGCATAATTTAACGAGATTAATTTCTCATACTTTGACAGGATTAATTTCTCACACTTTAACGAGATTAACTTCTTGTATTTTGATGGGATTAATTTCTTGCACTTTGATGAGATTAACCTCTCGTACTATGATGAGATCATTTTCCTATGTTCACACCGAGATTAAGTTCTCACTAACGATAAACCTAGTTTTGTGTGGAAACAGAAAAGTTTATTTCAAAACTCTTGCTTTCAAAACAAGAATTTCAAATCATCATTTCGAGAATCAACTCTCAGAACTCTTCGAAAAACTAAGTCGTAAAATCTTGGTTTTACAAAAAAGACTTACAAGTTTAACTCTTGTTGAATCAAAAGAGCGGGCTTATGCCCAAACATCTTGGGATCTAACTTTTTGCTTTTATGCCAAGATCAATTTCTTGTTATTATCCTGATATCTTACTTATCTCTTTCATAATATTAAATCCTTGAAATTTGGTTATTTTATAGCAGAGTGTAAAACTTGTGCATAAAATTTTGAAGAAACAAGTCGATTCTTTTTTAATTTTTTCATTTACAACAAATGATTAATACAATCAAAATATCAAAAATAAAAGTAACTGAGTTCATTTCATATGTGTTAAGCAGAAAAAAAATCTTTACAAAAGAGAAGCTTCAACTATTATAATCAGTTCTAACGGACAGAGTCAAAGGAACCGCTGAGGACTTGTTAGAGAAAAATCGATGTGTGAATCAATTCTCACCAGCAGCACGAGAAGGTTCGCAAACTTTGAAAACCGGGATGACCAGATCTTTGAGATGGAGCACCGTCAACATCTCACTATTGACAATTTCTTTGAACTTATTCAACTTGGCGTCCACGTAGTCGATGACCATTGAAGGAATAGTCACCCCCAACATGACAATGACCAAAGAACATTACTCGAGCCGGTATATTGGACATACGAAAGACAAGCAACCAAGTTGACACCCAAGTCATTGTAGCAAGCAGCAATCATTTCGAAATGACCAGTGAGTTGGTTAAAAGATCCTGATAGATCTTCATCTTCTCGGAGTTCATAGCGTCCCAAAGGCGAAGATCAAATTCCTTCTTCATCGAATCTAACTCGTCGTGAAGCTTTGTTGACAAGTCATTGGCCTTCTCGGCGGCCTTGAAAGCAGAGCTCTGATTCGAATCAACGCAATTTAACAACTCGATTGAAGCAGTATTCTCCTGACTCTGCATGAGTACATGTTTCTTGATCCTGCTTCAACTCGGCCCTCAGATGGTTGAGTTCCTCTTCAGCCACGGTTAACCTAAACATGGCCTCTACCATCTCCAAATGAGTTTGCCCTCCTCGACTAGCAAGCTGGGCAGTCCTACGAGCGTCATCGTTGGGACATGCCATGACTCTCTCCTGATTAAGAAAGACGTCATCCAAATGGAGATGAACTGAACAAAATGATGATATCCAACTGCCAGAAACTAAAAAAAAACAGCTAAAGTGCCAAAAGGAAAGAGACTAAGTACTAACCCAGAAAAGGAGATATTCAGCCTCCTCGTATTCTTCCCTATTCACCATTCGGTCAGGAGGGGGAAGAAGGTCCAGAGAAGACCAGATGTATCGCATCAGGTCTGCACAGTCAACATGAGATGACGGAATCGGCACCGCGCTCCTATGACTATAGGAGACTTGAAAGTTGGCAGGGGCTTTCCTCCCTTCTCTCCTCGTATCAGGAGCTGCTACAGGTGATCTAATCTGAAGGTCACCTGTCATCGCCTCCTTTTGAGGACACGGATTACCGCGACTCACACTAATCCTGGACAAGACCAAAAGAATGTCCCTAGTATCAACAAGGATGGACGTAAGAGCACTACTAACCCGAGTTCATCTCTCATTCTAGCGGGACCTCCCCGAGTCAAGAATAACATCGATTCCATCTCTAGTGTTTGGAAGTTGGAAATCGTCAAGGCCCATTGTCAAAAAATAAAGATGAAGTCAAAAAAACTTAACTGAAACGGGGAAGTTTAAAAGACAGTAAAATTGTTGAAAATGAAGTGAAGACTGATGGCACAAACTGGGTATTTATACAAATTTACAGGAAACTAAATCATCGCGTAATGATAACCTACTAGTAACCTGTTAAACCGCTCTACTCACCCAATCGACGTCTCACACGTGGAACAAAGAATCTGCACCCATCTTCTTGATCAAGAATATGCACCCATCTTCTCTCTACTTTAATTATAGATTGATTTAGAATACTTTGTGTTAAATCCTGCTCGAACAATACCTAAAAGAATTATTTTATTTAAAATGTAATATTTAAATATTCAAATTATCAAACGTATATATACCAAACTGAACGTGACACGAAAAAATTACTCAAATAGATATTAAATGAGTGGAGCCAAAAACCTGAAAAACCTGACTCGAATCTAAACAAATATCTGAATATTCATCTCTGATGCGAGAATAGAAGACTATGTTTAGTTTGATATTTATAATTAATTGTAACCCTTGCATTTGGGTATTTGGATCTGATTGGATCGGGTTTTGAGTTTTGTGTCTTTTGGATTTAACTATATAGGACTCGTTCGGGTACTTTACTATTTTAATTCGGGTTTGAGTATTTTATTGGATTCGGTTCGGTTTAATTTCTCTTACTTCTGGTCGGTCAGGTTCGGATAAAATACCCAAGACAAATAAATTATATATTCATTATATTATTAATTAAATGAATTAACTATAAAATAGTTGTGGAATGGTGGAATAGTTATGTATGTAAATTGTAACAATTGAATTGGTAGGATTGTGGAATTGCACTGAATTATGGAATTGAGCTGTCAAACACTTTATTTTTTCGGTAGGATTAAGATAAAATCAAATAGTTATAGTGTAATTTGTCTAAATTTGGTGGAACTTAAAATATTAGTTTAGTTAAAAATTAAATATTAACTATTTCATAAAACAAGTTAATTTTAAAACAAATTATTGAAAATTAACTAATGCTTGAAAGTTAAATAATAATTAAGAATATTATAAAATAATAAACTTCCATAATATTTTGGTTGATATTATATATAAAAAATATAATCCAAAATTTCAAATTAAATGCAAAAACTAACTTTCTTTGAATTTTATTGCCAAAGTAACCCATCAGGGTAGGGAGTTTATTATTTTGCCCTTCATGACTAAACAAAAAAACAGATGCGCAATTATACATATACCCTCTGAATAAAAAGTAGACTTCTCTTGAATTTTACTTGGAATGTAGACTTCAAGAGAAGTCTACACTTTCATTTTTTTATGATTCAAAATTTAAAAAATAAATAATTATTTAATGATTAAATTTTTTGTTAAATAACCTTAAGATAAACAATTATGAAATGTAAAAAATAAAATATCACAAAAACTTGGTGAAATCAAACCAACAAAGATCAAACCATATTGTTCACATACAAACTATGAGTTTAGGGTTTAGGGTTTTAACAAGATATGATAGTAATCATGTGGATATGTAATTTGAGATTTTATAAATTTAAACTTTAACAAAAGAGCAAAACTTGAGTAGATTAGGAATGTTAAATCTTTGAAATACGTTTTTATTTTGATCTTGGTGTATTATATAGAATTGTTTGATTTGTGTTCTAGGGTTTAGGCTATAGAGTAGACTTTAAGAAAAGTCTACTACTAAAGTAGACTTCAACAGAAGTCTACTTCTTAGCCGTAATTATTATTTAAAATTTTTTAAAAATCGTCAAATGATTGAAATTTTGGTTAAATAATTTTAAGATAAACGATTATGAAGTGTAAAAAATATACTATCACAAAAACTTGGTGAAATAAAACAAACAAAGATCAAACTATATTGTTCGCATACAAACTATGAGTTTAGGGTTTATAATTTTAACAAGATATGTTGGTAATCAAGTGGATTTGTAATTTGAGATTTTATAAATTTAAATTTTAACAAAAAGTGAAATCTTGAGTAGATTAGGAATGTTAAATCTTTGAAAACTGTTTTTATTTTGATCCTGATGTATTATATATAATTATTTGATTTGCGTTTTAGGGTTTTCGGTTTAGGGTTTACTATTAAAACTAATAAAATAAATAATTATTATTTAAAACTAATAAAATAAATAATTATTATATGATTAAATTTTTGGTTACATAATTTTAAGGTAAAAAATTATGAAGTGTAAAAAATAAAATATCACCAAAACATGGTTAAATAAGACCTACAAAGATCAAAAACTTAGGGTTCAGGGTTTAAGGTATGGAGTAGAGTTCATGAGAAGTCTACTTCCAAAGTAGACATCACATGAAGTCTACTATGAAAGTAAACCAATTGGTTCAAACTTTTTAACCTAACTATAAAAGGCTATTTTTATTTGTTAAAGAGTAAAACCTATCCACTTTCTCTCTTCTCTATCATGACTTTTCTCTCCTCTCCTCTCCATTTGTGGTGGTGGCTCTCACCTTCATCTCCGGTGGTGACGGCCATCAACATTTTACTCTCAAGTAATCTCTCCTCAATCCTCCATTTTTGTTGCATCTATTCTCCATCTTCTTCGAGTGTTTTCTTCTCATTTTTTTTCATTTTTTGCAGGTTTTTTGGTGACTCTTTAGCCATCCTATTCTAGATCTGAGCAACAATCTTCTAGATCTGAGCAACAATCTTCAAGATCTGAGCAACAATCTTCAAGATCTAAGCAACACTCTTCTAGATCTGACCGATAATCTTCCAAATCTGACCAATAATCATCCAGATATGACGGTTTATCTTT